>JAJQOW010000679.1:0-89756 GCA_037975125.1 Latrodectus hesperus | reverse complement strand
AATTGGAAATTTAATTTCCAGTTTCTAAAAAGGATAAATAAATGAAATGATATAAATAAATCCATTTATATTAATGTCATTTTATTTACTTTTCCTAGCTTAAAATATTGGAATTGTAGAAACTAGAAGATAATTTCCTTTTCTGTTAACGGAAATTTATCAAAGAGTAATTTAAAGTTATACATTAATATGCTAATAAAATAATAGTAAAAATATTGTAGTGTAAAACGTATATAAAATTTAATTAATAGTAATATGTAGATCACAATTATTATTTTAACCAAAAAATATTTATATCTGTATGTTTTGCGAAGGTTATTCAAAATCACAAATGCAGTCAATTTTAATCATTGCAAAATAAACTCTATAAAATTATTGGAATTTTTCTTTTCAGTAGTAATTAAGTTATTCAAATAGTTCAAAATTTCTATTATCTAGTTAAAACAGGGCAAAATTTATTCTTTTGTTTGTAGAATTAATGTAGTAAATACTATAAGTATTTGATACGATTTTAAGTGTATTGTTATTTATAATCAAATCAATTTGTCTATAATATTGAACCAAGGAACATTTATTTCAGTGAATCGATTAAATCTGATTAAAAAATTTAGAACTATTAAAAGAATATTTATTACAACATTATAAAATTCATTTTTTGTTTTAAATTATATACTAATAAGCAGACTGTTTACTAATAGTGCTTTAAGTATTTGAAAAATATATGAAAACCTTGACAGATATAAACAAGACTGTGTTAAAGTATTTCAAATAAATAAGGAAAATTCTACATCATAGGACATGTGACTAATGGTAATTAAAACATATTTTTTAAAGATATATTTTTTGCCAGAAATATAATCGTGATAAAAAATTCTCTGAGTTAATATTTTTAAATATGGTTTTCGTAATAATTTCCGAAATAGTGCAGAATTTGAAATTGGTAATATTGTGAATAAAATGAAGTATTTTGGAGAAGAGCACATGCAGTACATGTGAAACTCAATCGAATAAATGAATCGTAATAAGCTTGTTTATCTTGTACATAGAAAAAACAGCATGTTCTCAATGTGAGATAATTTCCAAATATGTTGAACTGACAAAATTGTGCCATAGATACGACAAGATCAAATGATAAGAATGCATACAAGCATTTACGATGTTTTAAAGCATTATTTCTTACGTAAAAGGAAGGAAATAGATTTGCGCGTACATAATGTGACATGTGAGACTGGCAGACAAATTTTCAGTAGATAGCTATAGAATTGAAAATACCATGTTCTTGTTATCAGTACAAGCAAACAAAGTGAATAGGTCATGCGCATGCAAATATTAGGAACAAAGTGTCACAGGCGTCGCCAGCATGCGAAAAACGCATCCGCTCAGCACAAGGCTATATTAAAAGGAAGAACACGCAACTAAATATATTTACTGCAAATGAGTTTTTTCTTAGAATATGGCTGAAAAAAATTACGTGGACAACTTTGCACGAGAAATAATGATCAAAATACAAGGGGAGGGGTATACCGTATTTGAAGAATTCGGAAATAACAAAGAAGTCATTTCGCTCACTTGAAAAACCTAAACCATATTGTTAAAGTTGGTATTCATGACCGCTGGAAAGAACAACAGTGCTTGATCAATGAACTGGGACCAATAGGTGAATTGATCCGAAACCTGTCAGCAAGAGTCATTGCTTAGCAATCAATCCCATCAACAGGCGACATGTTTCACGGCTTACTGTTTGCAGACGTTTTAACAATAGCGGGCCGCTTGGCCACTGTCCTAAGCGCCCCATTCATTTGAAAGTTCACTATTGGAGCTACCGCTTAGAATGGAGCAAGAATAATAATGATATATTGTTAGCTTAGAGTGGACATTTAATCAATGGATCAATGGACTCGTATCTTCTTTACGAATAAAATTCCTTTCATTGACACAAGTGATTCTCAACCCCACTTGATTTGTAGAAAGGATGGAATGCGGTTTCCTAACAATATCATAGGAAAACATCGTTACAGAGGTTCTGAAGGCATTTTCCTGTAGCTCGATATTTTTGACACATATTCTGTGACTGGTCGTTGCCATTTTAATCAGGTGTTCCTTAGTGCCTGTTCTACAGAGCCATTTGAACAGCCTTCTTTTTTCTTGATGATATTGCATAGATGCAAAGGACTCCTATAGCTTAAAGGCTACTGGACAGATAATACATCACTCAAATTCCAGCTTACTTCCTTAATTTAAATCACATAGAGTCACCCAACTTCTCTAGTGGTCATCATGCCTGACTGCGGATAAGGAGGTCCTGGGTTCGAATACCGGTTTGGGCATGGATGTACTTTCTCTCTCTATCTATCTTGTCTTTGTCCTTTCCTTGTATGAATGAGGTGTGAATGGTTGCCTACCCTATAAACGTTTACCTATGGCATGTGTGTAGAGCAAAGTCGTACTTTCACCTTCATGTTGCTCTGATTAAATGAAAGACACTCCCAATTGACTTAAATTCGCATAGCCAAGGCTTAGCGAGCTTGGCTTGTCCAAGTGTCATTTGTAACAACAACAAATCCCATAGAACTTTTTTGGGATGCTTTTAGAAAACAAAAAGGTAAGATTATTTAGGATATACCCAACAACAGGCAGAAGATCCATTGTTCAGCCTTTCAATGAAGATTTTAATGTGACAAATTCACATTTTCTTTCCTGTGACATACTTTGAGATGAATTCAAGGAGGGAAAACTAGTTCCCAAGGGTGAAAATATAAAATCTTTTTTTTTATCCTGTAAATAGCTGTTATTATACTCAAATAGTATTTATTACACTTGTTTTCAAGAACAGTTGCACTCGTTAGTTGTCAGACACCCTTGGATGAAATTTCTAAACATCGAATCAACCACACAAATCATTAATTCAAAATTTATCATTAAAACGCACAACTAATATTTCTCCATATGGTTATCTCTGTGACCTTAACCTACTTCTAGTTTTTCTGTATACTCACAGTGGAATTACTTGTGTCAGTGTAGATTCTATATAATAGTAAAAAATCAATTACCTATTATTTCTTAGCTTAAAGTCACAGAGTTTTTGCTGTAATAATAATTGGCAGTATATTTTTGTGCTCTCATTGCAAAGATTGTAATTCCGTAAATTTTTACATTTCATTTTTAACGTATAGAACCTGGATATATTTTATTATTCTTAAATTTATTTATAGATTTATTATTTAATTAATTTTCCATTATTTATTCAAAATTTTAACAAGTGCTTATTATCTTTTGAATTATTTTTAATTTTTGGAGACAGATGCAAGAACGATAAAAGATATACCCCTTCAGAGATTAATATTATGAATATAAATATTTTAGAATATATTTTAATGATTTTCCCAGAATATAGAAATTTTTATAATCATTGTAATAAATCTTGACGATATTAAACTCCAAATCAACTTTCCCGTTATGACTATACACTATGACACACTACGTTAAACTATGACATTAAATATATTTAAATATTAAACAAGCATGAAAGAGTTAATTCGATATTAATATTAATCATGTTATATAAGCTTAAATTCCGTATGTCAAAAATTTTATGGAAATTAATGTTTATCAATTTAAATTTAAAAATAAAATTAAATTTTAATTTCTTGCAATCTATTTAAATTTTTAAATTTTTTGGAACATATGCAGTTGGAAGCGAAAAATTCTTGATATTTAGTAAATGGTTTTCTGATATAAAATAAAAAAGTTGCGTGATAAATTCCTCTCGTTTTCTTAAAGTTAGATCACATTTTCCAAGATAAATATTTGAATAATGAATATTAATCAGTTGAAATTCAATTAGTACGATTTACGTATAAAATTAAATTATAAATACACTTGAATCACTCATTAATGATCAAATAAAACACTATAGAAAAAATTCAAATATTTTAGTTGTAAGAAATAAATAATAAGATACATTTGATACCAAATATGTAAATTTTTATATGTTTATTCAAAATAAATTTACAAGATATGTCACTAAATGATTATAAAAGAATTTAAATCAAACAATTAACAGCAAGAGTGTTGCCTTTAATTAGTTTTCGAATAAAGTAAAGTCTGAAATATTTCAAAAATAATAAAAAAGTAATGAGTGGAAAGATTAATTCATTGCGCTAATTTCTATTTATTAGTATTTTTCAATTATCAAATCCCAATATCTAAATCATGTGCGTTATTTCAGCAATAAATAATTAGGATTTGAATTTACAAGGAATTTAAATACCTCAATCAATTTCATAAAAATGTTGCAAAATGCTCAATAGTTACACTTAAGGAAAATAGTAAAAATGGAATAATCTCTTATATTACTTCGATTTAAATCCGATTTTCTCTTTTTTTCTCTCTTTTCGAATTAGTAACAGCGTTACTTGGGTATTCCTAATGAATACTCTTTGTCTTATCTCCCCCATCGCATTCCTCTTTTCCAATTAGCGATAAGTGAGGGATTTCCTTATGTAATCCTTCAGAGTATAAAAGGAATCTGACCGTAAAAGAAAAGGAATATTTACATTTTTCTAGGTCTGTATTTTCTTACATTTAGACGGATAAGCTATAAAAATGTTATAATCTAGGTATTAATTATATAAAAAGACTTTTTTAGCAAATAATTTAGTACAAGATTAGAGAAAGTGGAAAAATTAGAAACCTTTGACTAATAGAATTAATTAGGTATATACGAAACAATTTTAGTTCGATTCATATAAAGAAAATTTATATTAAGCATTAAAATTTTTAATTTACTTCTAATATATTTTAGAAAACTTAAAAGAAAAAGTTTTTCACGATTTATGTTCTTTCTTGCTTATTGATTAAATATTTTCCTCCTTCCTTAGTTATTATTTTATATGGCAAATAGTTAGCACTTAAATTTTTCATTCGTTAAATATTGGAAAGTTTTCACGGATGAAAGAATGGATAATGAAAAACTATGTTTATTTCGATGTTCCTTAAGATCTATCTGTTTCTTAATTAGTCCAAAAACAAACTGCACAACTATAAACGAAACATTTTATGAACTCATAAAAATTTTATATACTCATCGAGATAAATGTGAATTCCTTGTATTCAATTGGAGTGTATTTTTGCACTTAGCTTGAATAAAATAATTTCTTTCAAACAAAATTTTTAAAAATTTCTAAAATGTTATGTACAAAATTTTAAAAAGTTTCCAGTAAGTCAAAATATATTATGAAATATAATAAAGTTTTAAAGTTGATTTTCTGTTATTTATAATTTTTTAAGTTCATGTTTTATGACGAAATTTTATTTTGAAGTATAATTTTATTTTATGTTTACCATAAAATGTTATAATGTCCTACAGAATATTTAAAAATTTATAATTCTCATTAAAAATATAACTATAAAAGTATCATGATTAATTTACAAGGTGCAAAATCTGTGGTCCAACATATAGATTTGAAAATTAATTGTGATTCCGAATTATATCATGATATTAGAGTTACATAAATTTTTGATTGTTATTTCTGATTCCCTACTGATAATTTTATTTAACATACAAATATATGCAAGAAGCAGTAAAGAATTTTTAAATAGATTTATTTGTTTAAAATTTTAACATTCATTTTAAGTGATCACTAGCTCGTTAACTAATTTATTTATTCGTTATAATTTATGTATTATAACGATTATTCGTTATAATACATAAATTTATTAATTCGTTATAATTTATTTATTCGTTATAATTCGATATAATATAATTAATGATTTACTTTAACATAAACCATGCCAATCTTAAATCATTTGATTCCCGTTAGATTTGAGTGAATAAGACAAAAATTTACAAAATTGTTGCGTACTTGTCATATTACGTACTCAGTTTGAATTTGGGTTACATGCATGTCTTGCGTTGTAATTAACTATTAAGACAGTTATATATGTTAAGACCTGAGTTATAATATAGATGGCGCTCCCACTCACCCAAGTGAGGGAGTTGCTTCCGTAATTTTGTAAGAAAGTAGTTCTAATATTGGAAGGTGATATAGGGCCTGCTTTCGGACTTCCTTTATTCCTTTTTAATGTTTTTTGTTATGAGTAAGCAAAATTTGTTTTTATTAAATTACAGTCCACTTAAATTCTTTAGTTAATAGGACGGCCCCTTACAATATACGAATAACAAAAATTTAAATTTTATGGTTGTTGTGCAAGTTTTACTGTCGAGAATTCTTATAACATTCCAAATCAAGATTACAAAGGTAATCTAATAAATGAGCTCAAATGTGATGATGAAGAAAAAATTGTTATTTTTCTGTTAACCACGCAACGGATTACTGTTTTTCGCTGAATTTAATTTCATGGATTTCCACGGCTTATGTAACTAAATCATTCATTCGCAGACTTTGAATATACAGATCGTCCTGTGAATCACAGATTGTGCCCCGTACTTCAACCCTATCACTCAGAATGAAAGTGCAATGATTCGATTTCAGCTGCAAATGAACAAGGAAAAGCGGTGTTGTGATTCTGCACGTGATTTTCTTTGCTATTATGGGATGATTTTTCTAAATAGTGGATTGACATAGATATTTGAAGAGGAGAAACATGGAAAATCTCAAGTACTGCTAATACAACTTTCCATCTACAAAAAATATCCCATAGTGTATTTTTGAATGCTTTAAAATAGCCAAGCAACTATTAATTATTATATATATATATAAGTTATCATCCCTTCGGAATAAAATATCTTCAAACTTAATTCCACGTTTTTCATTTTGTGCATGAAAAGTAGACTAATGGCAGTTCTCTTCATCAACTTTTTCATTTCCTTTAATTCAAGACTTTATTTTCTTTTCACACTCAACTCAGTTTTTCATTTAAAACAAATATCATGTTATTGTTAGAAGTTTCTTTGAAGAGTGCTGATGCTTGGAAATTTCCTTCACACACACACAAAAGTTCTGTTGTAGGAATTTTCTTCAAACACAAATGCCTGTAGTTTGAAATTTCCCTTACAAAGCTTCCTTTCTCCTAATCTTTTCAAAAAAGATAAATTGTCACAAAAACTAAGGTAAGCAAAATATATGAAAATAATTATGTAGCCTTACATTTCCTTGACGGAGATAAAATTACACTTGCTGGCATTTTCAATTTATTTTACAAGTCAATTCAAAGACATGTATCAACCCGTTTCACCTAAATGGCAAAATGTTCACTTTTATGATATTTTAAAATGTCACACAATTTTTCACTAATTTTTACCTTAAAATCTTTATATTATCAGAAAATAATCTTAAATGAAAAACTATTCCACAAAGCACTCATACACCGGATTTAATATTAAAATAAATTGGTATTTTAATAGAAAAATATATAGCGTGTTTTGCAAATAAAACTTAGTTTAGCATAATAGTCTTGAGGAAAGAATATGTTTTTCAGAGTAAAAGTATCTCGGATTTGATCCCAGTCACTTTGAAACAGTGAGGGTTCCATTTCTGTGTGTGAATACACAATTGTCGATGCGTGTGCCTGGCAATTTCGTTTTTCTTTGATCAGAAATATTCATATGTTTCAATGCCAATGGAAAGATATCCTGAAGGAACAAAATACATAAATACATCAGGTGTACCTGTTACAAACGTTTTCAAGAACTAAATTTTAAGCAGAGTCATATATATATATATATATATATATATATATATATATATATATATATATATATATATATATATATATATATATATATATATATATATATATATATATATATATATTCGTGAGTTGCATATGTTTTTATACATTTTCCTTTTCTGTCTTAGAATTCATTATGTGACAATAGTATATTATGATAAATATTTTTTAAGCTCTGTGTGTTGTCAGAAATAACTTGTTAGAAAAGTGTCTTCCATCGGATACACGAAGTAATAATGATTTTTTCAGATAATTTTTTATAGCGAGAAATATGTTGTTTTAGAAATACGTTTCTTGTCAAATACTACAGATTTAGAAAAGTGAATACGAATTTTCTGTAAATTATAGAAATAAATATAAAAAATTTTTGGAAATAGTTGAAAGAAAAGTAAGGCAGTCAAAATGAATTAAAACATTGATTAAAAATGCAGAATAAAAATATTTTAATCTCTTACTGTACTTTATTTAAATAGTAAAATCGCATACACTCATTAAAATTTCTACTACAAAAATTATTTTTCTAAATTGTCCAAATTTGAGATACATAAAGAAAATTATTAATTTTTACAAAATTATGATAATATAATAAAAAAATTTCAATTCAAAATTCCGGGTGTGCGCGCGTACGCGTTTAATTATAGTAATTTGTACCATGTGTACACACAAGATCATAACAGAAGCTTCAACTCATTGGTTTTTTACTCAGTTTTAATTTTCCTTAAATTAAGTATCGTATGCTCGTCTGATGTCTTAAAATTATCTAATTATATTTATTTAATTAAAAATTTTAATTATAATAGGCATTTGAAATTGTAAAATTCTTTTCAGTTAAATTTTCCATATTTTAAATTTATGGATATAATGTTGACGTTGTATTGGCAATATTTTGTATGAGATGAAAAAGCAATATTGTCTCCCTATGCGCTAAGGAATGAAACAAAGTAAACCCAATTCTACGGATAACAAAGAACTTCATTTCATTCTCCTAATCTTTATTTCATCTGAAAATAGTAGACAATTCTTATCTCTTTAGTGCATTCATACATTAGTGTTTTAATGTTTATATTTCTTTACTTATTTGAATCTTAATATTAGGATATGTATTTTCATTTCTTAGTCGTAGAAATTAGAAAAACAGTGAGGTTGATAATAGCAACAAACTTCACATCTTATTAATTTCTCCAAGCCGATTTAAATTTTTGTCTATTATTCTAAACTTTAAAACAAACTGAAGTAAATTTACTTAAAATTTACCGAAAGCTAGCAAAAACAACGCGCTTTTTTTTCAAAATTACCAAACCGAAACATTAGAATATTGAAAATTTAAATAAGAGTAATTTAATGAACAATTACCTTATGCTAAGCAGGTTTGTTTAATCAGTGGAATAAGTTTGTAGAACTTTGCAGCAAAGGTCATAAATACCAGCAGGAAGACGAAAAAAAATTCAAGAGATAAGGTAATTTCCTTTCTGCCATTAGCTTTAGCTTGTAACATGAAATATTTGAGCATTTATTTACCACTCATTTGCTTTAATAATTTATCATAGTATTTATCATAGTTTAATATATCATAGTTTTATTTTAAGTAATTTATCATATTTTTTAGGATATATATACATATATATATATATATATATATATATATATGAGTGAGTAAAAAATTCAAATTTTTATTTTAATCACCTCATCTTTTACAATATTCATTTAAATAATCAATCATTCGATCTAATAGCCTATTCAAATGTAGTACATATTAGTGCTTTTGATAGATATAGGTATTACTAAAATGCATGCCACTTTTTCTTTCAATAACAAAAAAACTGTATAAATTATTTTATACAGTTTCCAATTTATTTTATGTATAACAATTTGTTTGTGGTTATTTTTATAAAAAAAGTGAATTAAAATTTCAGTAATTAATATGTTAATCAATCTTATAGTAACATTTGCAAGTATTTCATTAAATCCTACCTAGAAAATAATCTTTGTTCCTAAAAGAAATAATGTATTGTGTTAAGAATAAATCCACCTGAAATTATGTAGGAAAAGCTTTTTGAACATAAAAGTATTATGGATACAAAAGTTACAAGATAGTTTGAAAGCTTTTCTCCTATTATCATGTGTCGGAATCATGAAGCAACAAATCATACCAACTGAATTGAAAAATATCTTGGTGAAACGAATAGTTTTCAGGAATGGAGAGATAAGGATAAACTTTAACTTGATGTAGATACATCATTTTTTGTGAATCCCTCATCCACCATCTAAATATAGAAATGAAATTTTTCTTTTGTACTCTTATCTAGTAAGATCAGAATGTTTTATTATTTTTAAATTGTTAAATATAAATATGACAATAATATATTAAATGTTATTTGGTTTCTTTTTATAACATTCCTAACAGAAGTTACTTCTGTGTGTGTATTTCAAGAGAAAATACTATTTTGTAGTGTTAATCTTCTTCAATTTTCAGTTAAAAAATTCAAATCATTCAATTCAATTTCAAAAATTGCAATACTATAATTTAATAACTGGAAAATAGGAATTACTCTTAAGGACAAATACATAACTTAGCTTCAAATAAAATACATATTATACTTTGACATTTTATAATATTACATTTTATATTCATGTACGCATTTTTATACTAAAATTTCCTTGTCTCTATCACCTTAATTTATTCTAATTTACATTTTGCTACTATATTTGGAAACAATATTTACAATTCTTATTGAATTATAAGAAATATTCATATGTAGAAATATAATGTACAAATGTGATACAAAATCAGTATTCTTAGTAATAAATATTCTAACAATATTCCAATATGAATATGTTTATAGCTTAAAATACACCTTAAATATTTTCCTGAAATGTGATAAATTTGTTTTCTTGCGTTTTATTTTTATGTTAATAGAAAAAGAGGTGCTTTATATTATGGATAGCAAATATATTAAAAGATGGATAGAAAAGTCTGATCTGTATCTGATAAACTCAGATTACGATTTATATTTTCATAAATTAAATTTTCAGGTATCGATTTATACTTTTATAAATAAATATCAGCATTTAAAATTCGCTTCTTGTAAGCCGAAATTACTCAGGCAGCAAATACAAAAGGAAAATATTCGCTCTTTCATTTAATATTTTAATTTCATAATATTTCCTTATATATATATATATAATATTTATTTCAATATATATATTTTATGTATAAAAATTTATATAAGTGATAATATTGATGTTTATTCACATTTTCTCATCATATTCATTTTTACTTTAGTTGCTAGTATTTCCACTATTTTTTATCTTTCAAATCGAATAATTATATAATTTAAATTTTGAAGTAATAAGTAATTAAAAATTATATTTGTTTCTAATTTCTTTTAAATTCTTAAATAAATCTTAGTTTAACTTCTAAAATAAATCCATAGAGTTAATGAGAAAGGCTTAAATAGATCTAGTAATTTTTCACGTTAATCAATAATTACTTTAATTTCTTTTTTTATGATATGAAGCTTTGAATTTCTTGCCAAATTTATAGTTTTAAAAATACTCTATAAACTTTATGATCTATTAAAAGTGTTCATTATTTTAAATACATTATAAGTATATATGTGTATGCATGTCTAGTAA
Source organism: Latrodectus hesperus (assembly GCA_037975125.1). Classification (NCBI taxonomy): domain Eukaryota; kingdom Metazoa; phylum Arthropoda; class Arachnida; order Araneae; family Theridiidae; genus Latrodectus; species Latrodectus hesperus. The sequence goes on along the minus strand of JAJQOW010000679.1, from coordinate 78,428 downwards.
AAAACTTTTTAGCTAATATATAATTGTTACTCTTACTTTTAAACTAAAAGTAAAGTTTGGTTTGATTTACTTGCTGTTATATACTCCCTTAGGCACACCAAGCCTAACCAGAATCTTGATTTTAAAGTGGAATCAGAACCCCATTTCAAATATTTTGGTCCGAGAAGGGAATGAAACCTATAAACTGTGAAGCTGAGGACTAGAGCATCAATCATTTAATTGGTAATTTAGCCTTAACTAATAAGCAAAAAACTAGTTTTAAAATTTATGTATATTCCATACCATATTAACATTCTAAATTAAAATAAAAATAATTTAAATTTTTCTACAGAAATCGTAAAGCATGATGTTTATTTTATGTTCAGAATCACTTCTATATATATATTAAAATAATTCCCTGTTATTATTATTCTATTTTACACTGGCAAGCCATTAATTAAAAATGTCTCGCTTTTTGAAGGTTATTAAACTTTAATGTATATTCCACCATCAAAGACAGATCTGCCGAAAGATGATATCCATCAATTTGAAAGTAATCAAAATTTTCCACGTGGTGTGACTAAAAATATGTAATGGAGATGAAAAAAAATCGCTCCAAAAGTTTATTTAGGGAATCAGCTTGCACATATAATCCATATTAACGGAAATAGTGTAGGATGACATTTCAGGGATGAATCTGTCAAAATCCACCCCAATAGCTGTCGTCGAGATATCCTGCTGTCAAAGTCATTAGTTATGCAAGGGAATAAGGTGATCTATTTTCACCCGTTCGTAGCGTATCCAATGTCCATCTTGGCAGTAATTTTTTAATAGAAACTGTCATAGGCGGGTAATTATAATTGGAGATGTCACCGCTCTACTTCCGAATACCCCACCTCCACAATCTCGGTAAACTCGGCGCTAGAAGCTACTGCAAACATAATAAAGCTCTTCCCGAAGATATGCAGCCCCAAGAGACAAAGCTAACATTCCAGTTCGTTATGCCGGAACTTTAAAACCGCAATTGAAATTTATGGCTACTTTTACATCAAGGCTGTTTGCTTAAAATGTTTCTCGAGGATAGGAAGCACAGCTCAGAGATTGTTATAATATTAAGCATTCCGATTAAAATCTCCTTAATGCATATGGAGGTAATTTAAGTGCTGAATAAAGCATCAGAAGCTAATAAATTCACAAAGGTTAAGGAAAAGTTCATTTTAAATTCAATATATGTTAAAAGCTTTTAAAATTAATCTAAGTTTCATTCTCACAAATTAAAATATTACTCACCTTAATAGTTGTTTAAAATTATATGTAAATACTCTCGGTTATTATTATTATTATAAAAAAATGATATGTTATTTATAACGTGAATTCATCTTCATTTATATAATATCAAATTATAATGCATTCCTTTACGTTATATATATTTATAAAAAAAACGTTTTTATTTTCTGTCTATAGCAATTCTTTCACAGTTTTTCCAGTTTTTTATAATTGTTATTTTACTTTCGCAAAAATTTGGACAGTATAGTATATTCCACATGAATGAAGATTAATTTTTTTAAAACTGTTATACTTTCAAGTATAGCCGTTATATATTGAAATGAACTTTATTTAAATATCTGCAATAAAATTTTTTTTTAACTTAGATCGTTAATAACTTAATTACATTTTAGATTTTTTTAGAAGGATAAAGACCTAATATATTCTTTACTTTTATCAATTTCACAACAAACTGTTAGCTGGATAAAGTAAATCTAACATAGTTGACTCGCTATATTATCTTCTTGAATACAAGAGTTACAAATGGAATCTCTATAGTTTAAAAAAGAATCAAAATCACAAAAAATATTTACTCCTGATTTCGAAGCACAAATCCGAAACGCTGAATTGAAAATCAGAATGTTAACTATTCAGCCGGGAAATTATTAGATGAATATATATATATATATATATATATATATATATATATATATATATATATATATATATATATATATATATATATATATATATATATATATATATATATATATATATATATATATATATATATATATATGTATATATATATATACATGTATATATATGTATATATATGTATACATGTATATATATGTATATATATATATATATATATATATATATATATATATATATATGTATATATATATATACATGTATATATATGTATATATATATATATATATATATATATATATATATATATATATATATATATATATATATATATATATACATGTATATATATGTATATATATATATATATATATATATATATATATATATATATATATATATATATATATGTATATATATATATATATATATATATATATATATATTATAAAAAAATATGCATATATATTATTATAAAAGGGATGGACATGAATTAAACCTATCAAAAGCGGAACAATTTTAATTTTGTCAACCGTATAAAGTTGTCACCCTGTATTTAATGACTAGATTGAATTCATTTAAGCAAAATATTTAATCATACTGTTTATAATGAAAATAGTAAATAAACTTTTTTATTCTTTTACGATAGTTTTTAACCGTTAGGAATTCTTCAGGTGAATATTTATTTCCTGCAAGGTTTATACATTTCTTCATCCATATAAACTTCGTGAAGCAGAATAGTTGCTGAAAACATGATATTAAAGCTTCTTCCTTAGAATTCCTTAGTCTGCAACTCGTAATCAAAAATATCCAATCTATTCTTGACGTCTTTGCGTTCTTCTTGTAGTTTTCTTTTTTTAAATTAAGTTCCAGAAAGCATACGACACCAACAAGACAGATGTCTCATCCAAACAGATTGATGCATTTCCGACTCCTGACACTATCTAAGTAATCTCTATCAACCAATCACAGCTACGGAGGCATCTAATCCTTTTCTCCTCGACACTGGGACTAAGTTGCATTAATTTTTTTCCACGACGAATGCAAGAAAATACTGAAACGTCTTAAAAGAAGAATGTAAGAATCATTCTGGAAAAGAGTAAAATCTTGTTTTTTTTTAACTTTTATCACAAAAGTTAAGGAAAAATTTTCTTTTATAATTTTTTCATGTTCAGAGGTATATTTTAAAAATAATATTTGAGAATGATCCTAGAATGTATTTTCAATTTTCATCATATTCATTTTTTCTATTACTCTCAGAATCACCTTATCGATATGCGTGAAAAAATTTTACAATTAGAAGGAAGTGCTACATGGTAATTTTTGTGATTGCACAATTCCCTGGCACATTATGTATCTAGAAACATTTACAGCCACTACAGATGATAAATGAATTTTTTTCGAGTCGTGTTTTAATACTAGAAATAACCGAATTGTTATGTTAACACCTAAAACCTATTATATGACTTTCTTCCACGTTGAAAAATTATTTGAAAAATATTTATAGGCATTTCAACAAAGAATTATTTTGATCAGCATTATATATTTGATCTTTGAATTTGGTTTCAAATATCCATAACTAATTTTGCTTTTTTTTCAAATTTATCAAACATTCACAATTAGTTTGTGCACATTAAACCTTTCGAGTTCTATTCAAATATTGAAATGAATGTGATGGTCATAAGTTACACACTTGACAATAATTTGCGTTATTTATTAAACTACTTTTATGTGCCCAATGTGAAATTTTACATTCAGTTCTTCAATTTTCATCTAAGCGTTTTGCAAAATACAGCACACGAAACTTATAAATATTCTTAATAGAGAGTGAGAAAGAGAGAGTACATACGCGACGTTATTTATACAACAACAAATAATCTTCAAGACACATTATAATGGTTTATTTGTAAGCAAATCTGTCACCTAAATAAATTACATTACATTAATAATATAAATACAAACATAAAAATTCTTATACAATATAATTATTTCTCAGTTTGAGTATATTTATATATCAGCATTATATTATCTAAAATATTTTACAAATAAATCCGAAAATACGTAAAATAATTGCTTGTTGAGTGATGCGAATTTTTACATACGAGTCATTTGTTGTGTCATATTTTAAAAAATGCAGCCGAGAAAGGTAAATAAATTTTTTTTATATCGAATGAGGTCATATTTTACTTTTATTCTAGAATGTCAACGATTTAATTGCGTAAATCTTCAGTACGTGTGCCGTTGCCATGACAATACAACATCCTGATCCATTATTAATAAAAATGAGATCTTGTGTTATTTATTTGCTCAATTCGTTGCAAACACTCTTTTAAGTCATTGAACTTATTTCCTTAATTTAATTCTGAGAAATTTCTTAGGGGGCCTTAATAGTTAAGATAACTGTTATAAAAAGGGATAGAAAAAGAACTATATTTATGTATAGGTCTGGAGGTATGAGTAAGCACTCAGAATTAATTAAATAAAAAGTGACAAGTGACAATTTCTGATTTTTTATAATATATAAGATGAAAGGTAATATTTTTGATAAGAATGTAATTTAATAGATCTAATTTATGTTGCTAAGAATGAATATAACACTAAGCTTAATCTAATAGCATTTCTTTAGTGCATGTTCTGCAAATAAATGTGCAAAGCGAAGCGAAGTCCTATGAAAAGATTGATATTTTCTATAAATCATATTTCATTATATTTTTTTTAATGACAATGGTTTTTGAGTTACATGTAACTTTTTAGGCGAATATTTTGACAATAATATTTTCTTAAATTTTGTATTAAAATTTAAATTATCCTCCATTATTTTTATATATAGTTTAACAAATTTCATTCCCATTACCATAAACAAATCAATTAAAAGTTATTTTATGTAAATTTAAAATTTTTAGTTCAAAGCAAAATTACCCAAACTCAAGATATTTATTAATGATATTTTTCATTAGTAGTTACTTAAAAATTATACAAAACTTAAGAAAATTTTATAGTCTAAAATTCTTATAATCTTATTGAATTTTTACTTTATTTGCAACAAAAACTGTTTTAATTTTTTTATTATTCTTGAAGTTAAAATGTATCAGCATATTACAATTATATTTTATTTCTATTTTCATTACTTTCAGTTAAAAGCCTTAAGTAGTACGAAGAATTTTTTGACTGAAGAAAAATTCAACCATCTGTTTAATAGCAAATGTTGAAAAATATTCAAAAAGTGATTGATTAACATTTAATGCAAAATATATGAATTATTGTCCATTATCTTCCGGTTTTATTTACCAATTTAAATTTGATTTCATGGAAGTAGGATATTACAAGTTTTAAATCTAAATGATATGGTTGTGTCAATGTGAGCTTCTAAATGATGGCTAATTTATTACACAAATGTAATCAGAATTTATACAATGTATTATTTGAATAATTGAAGATGCAATACAATAATTATCCCTACAAACTAAATTTTTTATCGATATCCGATAAAATAAAAACTAAATTTGAATGAAATTTGAAAACAATATTATGCACCATTCTTTTCTTTTTATGTTATTTCATTAAAAACCTTATACACTTCTTAAACAATGAGTACAATTTGTACTATCTTAATTACAAATATGTGTAATATTATAACGTGTGTAATATATATCATGTGTAATAATGTAATAACAAATCATGTGTAATATTATAACGATATTTCTTACCTTAATATTTAACTGATAACTGAAATAAAAATAACTGCTCATAAGTGAATATATATCAATAAATAAATCGTAAGCAAAATTTTTCCAGCTGCATAAAATGTATCTAAAAATCAACAAACAAACACCAATTAAATTTAGATAAAAGTTTAAATACAAATATTTATACACACACACAAACACAAATTACAGATATCTAGAATTATTATTTTTCTTCAATTTTAATTTAATTTAATATTTCTTACTATAGGTATTTTTTTCTCCAAACTTAAAGATATGATGTGTATTTCTATGCATGATTTCAGAGTTAATGATTTATTTTCTAGATATTTCGATACAAAAATATGCATTGTACAAATATAAACCTAAGACATAAAAAGTGAACTTTAAAACACAATTAATAATTACATTTGTTATTATGATCCATTATATTTTGCTTATTTTTGTTTTATTATAGAACTCAGGAAATAAAACTATTTTTGTAATTTTGTAATGTATTAAAAAGCATATGCCAAGCTTTTTACACTTTCAGCATAAATTAATGTAAAAGAAAATAAAAGAAATCATTAATCTATTATAGATCATTTTAGATAACTTCCACCTGATTACAAACGATATTATTATATATATATTGGATTATTTTAAATTATATTAACCAAAAACCATATCAGTAGGGAATAAACAATCAACCAATAAGTCATAAAATTCATAAATCTTATTAATTTTAATTAATAAAAAAACACTTTTTGAATAAAATTATCAAAAAATCTTATTGACACCAAATTTTATTTCTTTTAACATTTATAATATAATAATACACTTGTGTCCAAATTTAATCAAAAATATAAGTTTTAAATAAATATCCATGAAATTGCAGAAAAGTGGTTCTCGCTATCAATACAATGAACACGCTATACAGCAGAAAGGTCATAACCACTTGGAGCTTAAGATTGTAATAAAACGAAGGACAAGGAGACTAATAAAAACATTAGCTGTTAGTGCCTGTGAGTGCTCCGTGAAATATGACTGGAAGAAATCTCCCACATGACTTGATACGTGGAAGAATGATCACAAAGCAACGGACTGAAGTAAAATGAGCTGCAAAATGATATGACAGCACCATTCCTCAACAACTGTACAATAATGGGGTGACCAGTGTCGCGGATTGCTGCGTTTAGTCACCTTAGCAATGGTGGCTTACTCGTCCACCCTCTTGAGCACTGCAGTCTTTGAAGTTTGGTCATCGGAGCCACCACTTAGAGTGATGCAAGGAGCACCAAAACTAGATATCTGTTCTCATATGCCATTGAAGAAAAAATTCGTTTCTATGGCTGAGAATGTGTGACGTAACTAGATTCTTGCTATTCAGCAGCCCTAGAAAAGGAAGATAATCCCTCCAATGGAATGGCCAGCGTACTGGTCTGACTTAAATCCCATACAGCATGTGTTGTTGTTGCACCAGCGTGCTTCCCTGTACTAGGCCCTGAGCTAGGCTCTACCAGTTAGGTAGAAGCTGCCTGGTGGAGTCTTTGGGAGTTTGAAGCAGGGATCAAGCAAAAGACCTCCAATACTGGGCTTGTCACCCTCAAAGATATCATTTCACTTGGAGGACATTGCGACCACATTTAGTTTTGATGTGTCCAGCCGCAATCAGTGAACACGGTGGATCTTCGGTTATGCCGGGATTCAAACTCACTACCTTCCGATAATGAGAACGACGTCCTAGTCAACCAGGCAACCGCTGCCTATAGAACATGTGTGTCATCCTTTGAGGAATTACCTTACGACACGATTATATCCTCGAGGTATTGCTCAACAAACTGAAACATATGCGGATTGAAGAATTGATGCTCTTACTTCAGGAACAGTAGCACAATCTTATGCTGGGTATCGAGAGGAGATGTAAAGCAATCATTGCAGTAACAATATGGCATATTCTATACTAAGGAACAATTTTTGTTTGTTGTTGTCATTCTTCTTAAGCAATCATGTGTAACATTGCAATGTGTTAAATAAATTCCTTTTCGTTTGATTCTATTCTATATGCATGATATTCATTTTGTCGCAATTATGCCTTCATTATCATTCAAGTAAAAAATATAATTTTCTTTTGTACTTCATATCTCTCAGAAAATTTTTCTTGGATCTATCGCAAAACAGCACATGTCACTTAAATCTTGCACACCAGTTTCGATGTTAAATATGAAAAACCATTTTGTATTTCATTCTAAAAATAGTATCTGCAAAAATATATATCGACAACTATATAACAAATTATTTTCAAAGTTAGTAATTATTCAATCTTTATTTCAACAATATTCCCTATCACAGAAGTCAATGAATTTGTGAGAAGGAAAATAAAGGAAATTAAGATGGGTTGCGCAATGCTTCCCTAATCTGTCTCAGTAGTATTGATTTAAAATTGATGGAGTATTAATTAAAAATTATCCAAGAACTCACCACGCTGGAACATCAGTAATAAGTATGTATAATCTCGTTCAGTTGAAAATGTCATTTTTCATTTCTTATCCTAAGCTTACACAATCAAAACATGAGCATCATAAAAGAGGATCGGGTTATAACAAAGCTGATTGACCAAGTAATGTTTTGTATAATATTCATTCGAAGGCACCGATAGTTACATTGCACAAAATTCTCAGGATATAATCTCTTTTTAAAAATCTCGATGTAGATAAAAATCATACAACGCAAAATCTGTATATTGCGAGCATTAACGGTAGGATACCCATTAAAAAACCGTTAGTGTCATTGTAATACACTGTTTCATAACAACGTTTTTCGATTTCTGAACATCTATGCATTTCGCACACAATATCAAAATTTCTTCAGTTTAAAAAAATGCTATTTTTTATGTTGTGGAAGCAATATTTTTTGTAAAAATCAGAAACAGTGAAAGAAAAAAAACGTAATGAGAGTTATTATTTTTTTAAATAATGGCAGGCACTGAATGACTAATCCTCACCACAACAAGACCGGAAACTGCTACTTATTTGTTGTTAATCAGTGGCCACCTGTCAACCAAGTCATGGAGGCGAGCAACATTACCCACACCATACAATGACAATCCCGTTTATAGGGTAGGCCACATTCATACATCATCTCATAAGAAAAGACAAAGAGGGAAAGTAACATCATGCCTGAACCATGATTCGAACCCGAGATTTACAGTTCATGTGTCAGAAACGCCAACCACTCAGCCACCAGTCGGCGTAATGAGAATTATGAAAACTATTAAATTATTTTTACCATATGACTCAAATTCTGCTTTCCAGAGAATAATTTGCATTTGAAAAGGATTTTATCCTAGAATTTGACCTCATATTGAACAAACAGAATAAGAATGATAGGGAAGTAAGGCATCTCATATGTATCTGAAACTTGTTGTTGTTACTTATGACACTTGGACAAGCCAAGCTCGCTATGCCTTTGGCAGTGCAAATTAAGTCAAAGGAAGCATCTTTCGTTTGGATCAGAGCACCACGAAGGTGAAAGTTCGACTTTGCTCTTTTTAAGGTGCCTCGTAATTTTGAAGCACGGTCATGTGACGAGGACACACCTGAGCTGGCACCCTCCTCTCCACATCCACGCCACACCAGTGGAAGGACTTTGGACGTCACAGATTAACGTGGATACGTCCCCAACCCACGGAGTTCCAGCAACCCAGTGGAGGAGAGTCCACCGTGGTCACTCTCCCAACCACTGCCCGCGGCAAATGATACTTCACTTTGCTGAGCTTACGGGAAGCGGCGTGAAGCTACTGAGCCACTGGAGCTCATCTGAAACTTAATAAAATGAAGGTTCTGTGCGATATTAATTCGTATTAGTTTCATCGAAACTTTGTGGTATTTTTTACATATGCAGATGTACATAATACAACATTAACACATGATTCTCAATAATAGCATAATGATTTTCTAATTTTTGTATACAATATCTAAACTTGCGACCTTACTCCACACGATGGATACGAATTCCTCTAAAAAGTTGACGTCGACTTTTCTTTAATATCTCGTAAAACTTTAATTAAATCAGGAGAGAAAACTAATTTTTCAACAATGAAACTTTCTTTCCTCACAGAGGCTTTTATTTATTAAATAACACCATCAGTATACTTATAACTTGAAATATTTATCATAAATTTAATTAATAATATAAAAATTAATTATAATTATGAAATCTCTCATTATAATATTCCTATCTAAAATTTAACCCTCTTATAAAATAAATCATGTAAATTGCATTCAATTATTTCTTGTAAGAAATATTCAAAAGAATATATATTGAAGTAAATATATATAATTTTTATATATATTTGTCATCCCTTCGCTAATATAAATTTTTAAATATTTTGTTAGCTATATCATTATTACTATTTTCTACGTCATATAAATGAAATCTTTTATTTTCATTGATTTATAGTTACTACATAAAAATATGGATTATATAAATGTAAATTTCTAAGTACGAATATGTTGCTATACATAATTTAGCAGTCTAATTTAAATTCTTTAAATTATGCTAAATTATGAAAATTATTAAATAGAAATGAAATAAGATTTATTTCAACATACACGTTTTCTTAACTTAATTTAAAATTTATATTTTCCATTAAACAATGATATTCATTTTTAAAACAAAGCATTCCAGTTTTTAAATTTTATAAATTATTAACTTTCAAAAAATGTAGTTTAAAATCATATTCGAATTTTTTTTAATTTAGTAATATTTCAAAATTAGGCTTTAATAGAACAAAGTTTCTATAAGGCTAGCAATACATTCTTTCGAATAATGTGCATTAAATTCATATACAGCTTACATTTTAATTTGAGAGATAATAAAGTTAGCTTATAGTAAATGTTTTTATTCTCATAAACTAAATAGTATCCTTTTTCAGAGCGATATTTAACTCAATCTTTTCATTTAACATTTTATAAGTGCTAGTTCAAAATATTTTTCACTGTCTATCATCGGTGAAAAGACGTTCGAAAATAGATAAATAAAAATATTTAACCTTTTATGAAAACTATTTTTTTAACAGAGCAAATTATTTATGAATAAGATATTGAAGTTGAAATATTTTTCTATAGAATTTTTTAAAATAATTTATCCTTTTTTTAATTTAAGGTTGTTTTATTAAAAACACTATGTAATAAACTAATTTTAATTTAACCTAAATTGTTGAATTTTTAAAAGATTAAGAATACGTAACTTATTATACAATAAATTTCACGTCACGTAACAGATAACCTAAAACCAAAATTTGTTGTAAGATGTTTAAACATCTGCCATATATTCTTTTAGGAGGATTTTATAGATACATTGGTTTAAATTATTGGTAAGAGGCTTTTGAAAAACAAATTGAAAAATTTTCAAGCACTCTAATAGATATAGCTACAAAAAGAAGAGGCACAACATCCATCTTATGTCATTCAAAAGCTACTAGGAATGAACATAGGATTTTTTCCATTTCGAAGAGGAATTTCCTGCATCAAGGACTACCTCTTCGAATCCTAAGTATCCAACAAATTTAAGAAATATTTAAGATTCAATAATGTCCAAATAAAAATTAACAAGGAAATAAAATATATTATCCAACTTTAATTGAAAATATATTTATTGATAACATATTCTTAAAAATAAACATGTGTATCGAAGATATATTTTAATTGATTATTGATGTGCCTGTTGATAAAATATTTTTAAAAATATAAAAGCCATTTAAACTGAACCATGAGTTCAAATTATCCATTTAAACCCACAGCTCTAATAATTAGTAAGGACCTAAAAATTAATGAACTGCATTTATAAATTCGAAAGATAACATTTTGTTAAAATTAATACAACAGTGTTGACAAATTTGATAACACTAAAAGGTAAAATTCTCATCACTCGTCTTATTTGTTTAACAATGATATTACCAATTTTCTTATCTGAACATTAATGACCGTATTCTCAATCACTTGGTTATAATTTAACAAAATAAATTTATGCGTACACTTTCGTTTATAAATCCTAATACAGTAAAAATAATTTTGTTTATCACATAATACCAATTACCCCACATTTATTTCCATTAAATAATTCTTCCCCAAAAATATTACATAGCATATAATATTTTCCATTAGATTCGTGAAAAAGGCAGTTTATATCCATTATTTGTGTAAAATAAATGAAAACTAGCTTTAAAAATCCTTTTTCGCCACTGCTCCAAATCAAAATAGATATTTTTGACATTAAGGAGAATACCATCTGTCTTTGCTCCTTTTTAATTTTTCTGTTCTTATATTCCGTTGCCAAATAGATTTCTTTCATGGCGTCCAAGGCCTGCAGGTTATTTTATGAGTCCACTTATTAATCCGGAGACTCCCTTTTCACCAAGTCCCTCTTTCATTTTTACTGTTTCCGTGAAAGATGTGAAACATTCAAGAGTCTCGCCAGCGAAATCTATTTCCGGGAAAATCAGGAAGTGATAGTCTTCCAGGCGATAAATAGGACCATTAGTAATTTATTGATGTATTAAGATAATAGCTCTCTGGTCTTTCAGAATATCACATGTTGCTAAACTTGCTTAAAATAAAATCGTGTTTGCAACAAAATATTTTCATTGTATCTATTTTAAAAACACAGCACGTGTTTTTAAAATGGATACATTGAAGACAGTAGATACAGTAATTTTATTATACTTATATTAATTTAGTTGAATTTGTAATAAACTTGAAAATTTTATTTCATAATCTCATCAATTGACAGAAAATTAAGGATGAATTAAACTAGCATATCTTTCTTAGATTTCCGTTTCTTTATGATAATTTCCAGTAGTATTTATAGAAATATATATTAATTTTAAATAAATTTATATTTCAAAATATTGTTCAAGAAAATATAGATTAATCATTTGCATATAAATAAAAAATACTACCAATTTATCTATAGATTAAGTCAAAAATGTATATAAGATGTAGGAAACTTGCAATGAAACCTTATGACGATTTAAATCACTCAACATGGCTTAAGAAAGTATGCTTCTGAAACAGATTTATGAATTAAGATGAAATTTTGGTTTTCGAATATAGAGTTTCGAAGATTACGTCATAAATATGAAGAATTCAGATGAACATCCAATCTTAAACAGCTGTGTGTAGGTAAAAAATTGTACAATCAAAGGCATATCGATTTTCAGATATAGACTTATGATTCTGACCATAGTTCATATTGATTTTCTTTGTTAAGTCATCAACAAGTGTCACCAGGCAAATAATGCAAAATTTTATTTATGAATTAAATTTTTGTAAATTTATGCAACGGTTGTATTTAATTTTTAGATTTTAATGAAGTACATAAAAATTTTCTATGACCCTTAATTAACCAGCATTTTTAGACAAAACAAACGAGATTTTAATTGAGAACCGGAAGACAGTTCCTGAGTTTGATAAAAAAATTTTAAATGAATGAGTGTAAAAAAACTCAATGTAATCATTGATTTTTCATGTAAATTAATACAATTTAAGCTAAGAAAACCTGAATAATTGCATATGACTGATGTAGTTAATGTTATTTAGGTCCCTTTGTACACTTATAAACAATTTTGTTGGACTTAGGTTCACACTACTTCCTCAATCATCTACTGTTAATTTCTGCTGTATGTGCATTCTGATGACACTTGATTATCAAACAGTTAGATGACATGCACGTTGAAAATTTTCGCCAAGTGATTCCAACTATACACTTTAGGATTCATCGTTTTCTTTTAGCCACTAAATTTCCTTGACATGAACATAACTAACATATGTAGTACATTTTGCTGTACAATGTACCACACAGACCTCCCATTAAGTACTATATTTCATAATTATTGATTATCTTGTAAGCTTCTTGGTGTGATTGCATTCATCATAATTTCATACATTAATGACCACGTTATTTAAAATTTTGCATGCTTAAAGAAATCCTATGTGATATTAACTAAGTATGTAAATTTTGTCACCAAAGTTTTTCATATATTTTAATCAGTACTGCTTTAAGATTGATAACACAAATACACATTCATTTCATTTAAGAATTTATCGGTCAAGAAAAGTCCGTTATGGAACATTTTTATTCATAATTGAATTTATGTGATATAGTTCATTTTTTATAAATAAGTTTTCCATACAAATTTTATAACCTTATCAGGTCAATTAACATCATACATATAACTTTAGTTATATATATATACATATATATATATATGTAAACAATGTGATCTTTTTTAAAATGACAGTGTTTGGAGCGCCCTGTAGCGCGATCTATTATAGCCGAAATTACACCAAACTTGGTATTTAGATTAATCAAAATATAAAAAAAATTCCGTAAAAAAATTAGTTCTCAAACTTAACGCTAGGACTTTTTGTGGCGTTTACAATAACAAGAATTAGAATAAAACAGGGGTATGAAAGAAAAATGAAAACGTTGGGTGATGAGAGCGTCAGTAATAGGGTCGCGTTATTGGATTTTACTCCTACAAAATCAGCCGCTTGCACGAACTGAAGCCAAATGATTATGATAAGCTAGTGACATTCGCTCTATCGTTTCTTGTCAGGGTAGAAATTGATAATGCTTTCCCATGGTATATTCTGTGGGGAGATGAGTGTCATTTTTATCTTAATGGGTCCGTTAACTCACAAAATAGCTGAATTTGGGCTTCTCAACAGCCCCACACCGTGCACGAAATCCCATTAAATTTTCCAAAAGTCACTGTTTAATGTGGTTTCACAACCGAACTCGTAATCGGGTCATTCTTTTTGAGACCATCATTCCGACAGGACCCGAAACGTGCAACATAAATGCAGAAAGTTACCACAAAATGCTGCAAACGTTTGTTATTCCACAACTTCTGCAAAGAAACCGTTTCCAACAGACAAGCTTTATGCAGGATGATGCTCCGACATACATTATAATAAGGTAAAGCAGCTGTTGCGCCAAAACTTCACTGATGATAGAGTCATAAGTCACAGTTTTCCAGTTGCAGTTTTCCAGCCTCGTTCCCCTGACCTCACGCTATGCAATTTTTGGCTCCGCGGTTATTTGAAATCTAAAGTTTATGTTGGTGGAGTATCAAATTTGTCTATTCTAAAGGACAACATAACGAAGACAGTGCGGGATATTCCTCGTGATATGGTACGTATGGCTGATCAGAACCTTGTGCACAGGTTACGCACGGTGTTATTTCTGAGAACGGTGCTCAAATGGAATGTGGTGTAATTCCTCACCGGGGAAATTAATGTCGTAATTAAACATTAATAATTTAACTTTACGTTTGTATGTTTCAGTAGTTTTCTTTTCCCACATTTTATACATTGTAAAGCGCCACAAAATGCCCAAGTGGTGATTTTTAAAACTTTTCTCTGAATTTTTTTTATGTTTTGATTAGTCTAAGTACCATGTTTGGTGCCATTTCGGCTATATTAGACCGGGTTACAGGGTACTTCAAACACTGTCACTTTAAAAAAGATCACCCTGTATATATAAGCCTTGTAAATTTACAATGTGTAAATTAATTAATACAATGCAGTCCAATAAAAAAAGATTAAGTATGATGCATTAATTCGGTTCATAGCTTTTAATAATAATGAAAACTAACTACAAACTTATAATTTTGAACATACAATTTATCGATGGTAAAATGATTGCTCAAATAAGTTATATAATCTATAATTTTTCTCTTACTTCAATATTTTTTACAGTCAAATAAATTTATTTTTATAAGCCTTAATAAGACCTAAAGTTTTTTATTTTATTTTATTAGTGCTGAAATTGTGGCATTATATTTAACAACATAAAAGTAACTATCATAAAAGAATAGCGTACCTACTTCAGTCATAATGTTTTTGTAATTCGTAATAATATATGAGTTATTAAATAATAAATATGGTATTTAATTACTATTGTCTAAATATTAGACGAAGTAAAAGCTTAATTTTAAGAACTTAAATGAAAATCCAAAAGTTGATTTCAATTAAAAAACAAATATTTTGTCAATGAATTAATTTATATTTAAAAAACATCATCATCAGAAATTTCACTTGTTCGGTTTGAAAATATACTTATGAATCTTATTTCCACAAACAATTTTATAATTCCAAATATGTTGTTATTAAATAAGAACTCTAATAAGGCACTTTAATCTTTCTTTGATTAAATTTTTTAATGCAAAAAGCAATAAAATGACGCAATGGAAAAGTGATATACAATACAATTGAATTCCTTTTTAAGGACTATTTATTTTATTAGTTTAGTAGCATGCTCAAATTATTTTTAATACCCATTTATAATTGTTTGTTAAAACATGTTATTAAGTCTCTTATTATTAATATTGAAAGAAAACTTAAGAAACAGAAAAGATACGGCTTACCATGATAATGATTCTGCAAAATGTAGATAAATATTCTTTTATAAATTATAGTAAGCTTTTATTTATTTTTTTATAAATTATAAGCCTATTTTTATTTAGATAGCATTGAACATCGAAGCAATGACTATGCAATTTCCATAATTATTACGACAGAATTAACAACTTCATCACAAGTATCACTTTAATACATCACATAAGAAAGTATGGATTCATATCCATTGCCTTAGCAGAAAAAGATCAATTGGAATTTCTTTCGAATTATTCCTGAGTTATTGCAACATACCTTTTTTGATGTGTAAAATATTACTATGCAGAAACTTTCATTTGTCTATAAAACAATCGATGGCTCATGAGTGATTGTAAGAAATCGATACTCCCAAACAAATAATTCAAAATGTCCATGGTGTTTCCGGCAACAGTTATTGAAATCTTGATCTTCCATATAAAGCTCTTAAAAAAGATAAGCGCTGACACTTATAAATTTTAGAGCCCGAAAAGAGCAATCGTAAGCCTAACATGATACAAGTTGACTGTTTACCTGGTAGCCAGAATACTTTGACATGATTATCGATCAATTCAATGTAGTTATGTTTAAGCCTTTGTTCCATTACACTGTCACGATATTCCTAGAATTATTAATGTCGTATGTGTGTCAGTAGTTTGTGATCAGCAGAAGTTGGAATAGTATTTAACTAAATCTGACGAATGATACTTTTAGAAATAATCATGCTTCTTTTATTGTATTCTACATTGAATCAGGAGCTTATTTAGCTTTGATAAATACATCGAACCACCTACACACATGAACATATATATATATATATATATATATATATATATATATATATATATATATATATATATATATATATATATATATATATATATATATATATATATATATATATATATATGGGATGTGGAGAGGTATTTACAGTGTGATTCTTAAAGTGAGATAAATTAAGAGGTGTAACCATGGTATCACCTCTACTATCATCAGCAGAATGCGGACTGGGCACATGAGGGTATTAAAATCATGTCTGATGGATCTAGAACCTATCCAAAATACAGACACTACACAGGAATTCCGCTAGATCCGAAGCATCAAAATCTCTTCAAAATCAACCCCAACTGCTGTTACAACACCCTCTATACGAAAAAAACTGAAGATATGGTGGGGGCAGTGCTCAATGCCTTTGGTCCCATATGACTTGTCTTTTTTTACCTTTTCTTTTTTATTTCCTTTTTGTACCTGTCACACTACATCAACAACAGGATTAAGAGGAGTGATAGTACCCATGCATGCAAGCAATAATTACATAGGGTCGCTTTCTACTCTGAGAGGCAAAAATGAGGGAAGTAGAAACGCTTAAAGAAGCTATCACGAATTTACCGTACGCAAATTCTCACAGAGGACAAGCAGCATTTTGCTCTAATTGGTTGCCTGAGAAAGCCAATCAGAGTACAATTTGTCTTTCAAACACGCCGCAACACCATCGCTTCAAGTATTATCTGGATAACATCGTCCAAAAATTTCCGTGAATGCTATGACGGTGTATAAGTGCCAAGAATTGGCTGATATGCACCTCATATACGGTGAAGCTAAAGGAAATGGACGTGAAGTACGAAGATTATAAAAAAAGCGGTTTAGAACTGGTCGTATTCCAAGTCATCCTACCTATTTTAATGTTGATTCTTCACCAGTGTCAACTGTGCAACGGCACATGTGGTTGGTATTTTGAACATTTGCTGTGAAGCTTTCACTAAACAATAAATATTATTATGAAACTTTTGGTATTATTCATTCGCTTACCGAACTGTGTTGTAAGTTCAGAAGGGAATTCCCCTTTTCTGCCTTTCAGAGTGAAATGCGACCTTATGTTCCTATGTAATTATTGATTGTAAGGATGGGTACTATCACCACCCCTCTTAATTAGTAAAAACAATTTAGAATCACCCTACATATACATATATATATATATATATATATATATATATATATATATATATATATATATATATATATATATATATATATATATATATATATATATATATATATATATATATATATATATATATATATATATAGTTAATAGTATAATTTATAAAATATGCAAAGAATATAATATAATGAGACAAAATACAATGAAAAATGCCAAATAGAAAATAATACATTGAAAAATTAAATGTCAAAAGTAGAATATCAGATGGAAGACAACACATTGAAATATTATAGCATTGAAATATTAAATGGAAAACGATATATTGAAATATCAAATGGAAAATAACACATTGAAAAAATACAATGAAAAGAATTACATTGAAAACACTTTAAAGAAAGATAAATATAAATGGAATAAAGTACCAATATGGCCAGCTTCATCAGGGGGTGTTGACCACATTGGCACAAATTATGGCTTTTCTGCAATGGCCCAAGACATAGTCTTAAAAAAGCCATCACACCCCAAAGCCATACCAAAAAATCAAACCAAAGCATCAAACAAGAAAAGAAGCAAAACCCAATCCAAAAATATGCAAGTAGAATTCAATCCAATATATACAAGTCAAAATCCAATGCCGCTAAAATACAATGTTGCCAAAATACACTCAATACATAATAATCATTAGATTTAAATCACATCCAATTACAAATCCAAATCTGCAAGAACCTCACCAAACATATAAATTAGTGACTAAGTGTAAACACTATCGGCATTTCAAGCTTCTTATAAGACCTTCAAGGCTTGGGTGACCCTTCTGTAGTATAAAAACTACGCCTTACTTCACTCTTATAAGCAATGCTCTACTAGCCAAATAGTGCTTAATAAAATTAGTTGGAATGTTATTATGAGTTAAAATATTTTCTAGTCTGTTTTTTTGTTTATTTATATTATTTAAATTATTACATATATTATATATTCTATTAAGTTGATTAAAAATAATATTTTTATAAATTTTAATTGAAATGTTTGAATTCCAGAAAATCATCTTATTAACTTTGAAATTAAAATTATTAGTTTTATCATAAATGTCAGTAAATGTGTAGTTATCTTTTATAGTAATTGAAATATCTAGAAATTCAGTTTTTAAGTTATCAATATTGGTTTTTATTAATTTTAATTCTTTAGGATATATATTATTGTAAATTCTATCGAATTCCAGGCAATTAAAAACTATTAAATCGTCAATATATCTATAAGCAAAAGGTATTTGTATAATAAATGATTTTTCAAAGTAGTTTAAAAATAAATTAGCCAATATACTTGAAAATTTGGAACCCTGGAGAATGCCGTTAACTTGTAAATAAATATTTTCTCCATAAGAAATATAATTATTGTAAATCAAAATATTTTTGCATTTATATTTGCATTTATATATATATATATATATATATATATATATATATATATATATATATATATATATATATATATATATATATATATATATATATATATATATATATATATATATATATATACATATATATATATATATATATATATATATATATGTATATGTATACATATATATATATGTTGGAGAAATTAAAAGCCCTATTAAATGAAAATTTTTCTAGCTTTTGATGAGAATAGGATCTGTTTTTATTTTTACTAAATGTGCATTTTACATAGTTTAAATTTTTTTATATAAAAGTAATGCTATTTGCTTTTAAAATTTTACATCTATGTAATAATTTATTTCTTAGTTATGAAGTGTGTAAAAGGTATTTTAATGAAATTTACAAATCAAAACTCAATCGACAGATTTAATAGGTTAGTCTAATGTAAGGAATAATCAGCTGAAACAAAATATTTTTTCATTTTTAATTTGTGCCCTATTTATTTTGAAGGATATGTAAGCAGAATATCCAATTTTAGCGGGAATTCATTAATTCGCTTGTCTTACTCCAAGCGACTGATCAAGAGAAATATTAGAATATTTTTCATTGAAACAATTTTTGTAAATCTTAGCTTTTTTTTCAAAATTTCAAGTTAAAATTAACGAATCCTTTTAGTCTTTTTATTATTTTTCCTTATTTAGCTTAAGAATCGCTTCATTATTTTAAAGTTTTTCCTTTGTCTACAGATATTTTTTTATGATTTTGACAAATATTTTTTTTAAGCTAAGCATTATAATATAGAAATGAACTGATTTTCGAACAGCAAATCTTTGAACCGTACAGTGATCAAAATAGATGCATCATAAATTTAAAAATATTAATTTAAAATAAAAACAATTGTGTTATTCACAAAACTCACTGCACTTGTGGTGAATTTATAGTCTTGAGTAAGAAAATAATGTTTGCATTCTTTTTTAAATGAATTATAAGATTTAAATGTAATTATAAAACATAATGTTCTTAATATAAATAAAAGTTTGAATTATATTATTAAGCACTTAAATAAAATATGAGTAATCTTAAAATTGATTTTAATAATAATAGAAAAGAAAAAATGTTTAAAATTTAGATATAAATGAAATACACAAATTTAAAATGCGTTACATCATTTAATCTATCAAAAACATTGATTATTTTTTATAGATTTTGTGCTCTCGTTTTTAACGAAAAATAAAAAAAAAACTATAAAATTTAAGCATTTAAGCTCATTGTACTATATTTATTCTATAAGATTTACATATATATATATATATATATATATATATATATATATATATATATATATATATATATATATATATATATATATATATATATATATATATATATATATATATATATTCTTGCATAGCTAGTTGTATTCAATATTGGCAATGAGATGTTGTTGTCACTTCTGACTCTTGGAAAAGCCAAGCTCGATATGCCGTTGGCTATGCAAATTTAAGTCCGTAATGTGTGTCTTTCGTTTAACCAGAGCACCACAAAAATGAAAGCGCTCGAAACTCCGCCGATAGATGGCACCACCAGGATCCACTCCCTCAATTTTAACATTGATCTGGAGGGAGGAAGTTTTCTCCAGATAAATACAGTCATGGCAACAGCTCAACAACCTATCACAGGAATTTCGATTCCACAGATTTAACGAGCATGTATATCGCGATGAGATGAAATTGTAAGTTAAGATTAGTTAATATTTAGGTTAAAATTAGCAGATAAATTCAAGAAAAGGATGTTATTATGATTAAAGATCAATTAATCACTCGAAAAAAGTCTAAAGACATTATCTTAGCTATTTATAATCATGACAACTGGATTGGATGTAAACAGATTTCAAAAATCTAAAAATATGCAAATTTAAATATACACTTTGAAAATTTAAATATACAAAAATGAAACACTCTTAAAAATGCTTCAATCTTATCAAAACATTGTATTTCAAAATGCTAATGATTAAATTTTCAAAACTAACTTTACAGTCCTAGTGCAAATTTCTATTCCGCAACTCCCATGGCATTCAGCCGCAAACAGGTATGGAAGATTTATCTTTTCTCATTGTCTTGAATACACAACAAAGATGCATCCATAAGATCGAATACGTATTGTCATTATAATATCATCGATGACTTTATAGTGTACTGAAAATTTCGAGTACCTTCGCTTATTCGGAATGCTTAAAGCAGAATGAATAAAACAAAGGTCACATTTACAAAGTACAAATAATACTGCACGAATATACTGGTAACTATGGTTTCTGCAAAGAACTATTCGGAGAGATGATGGATCTGGAACGCTAAGTTGCACAAATGCGTGAATTAAGATTAAATTTCTCTGTGTTCCTTATTGTGAACTGTTCAACATGCTTCATCATTTACAATCCAACATCAACATCTTAAGCATTCTGGGGCTTATTTTCGCTTAATGATAGGAGAGGAGTCTTCGGATGAAAAAATCTTTGATACGATATTAGTAACTATTAAAGAAATGGATATAGCACATTTGTTTATCTACAGTGCGCAAGAGCATTGCCCTAGATACTTGAGATTTTTCTGTATTTCTTCCTTTGAAATACTTAAATATGGGTCTCTATAAATAGTCCTTTCTAAAATGGATAGCATAATAAATGTAAAAAAAAACTTTACTGCAACTCACATCTCTTAACCTATTTAAGATGTAATATTAAAATTATAAAGTTAAGTTCGATTCATCTTAATAAAGATGTCCCATCATTGAGACCCAGATTCGATTATAAATGGATGTTGTATTCTGTTTTCCGAATGCGAGTCTTTGAAATAAATACTCAGAGAGTTTCTTGAATACGACATCTGAGTAGGATTCATTATCTGAGAAGATTCACTTTGGAGGCAAAGCTTGACGAATACTCAAATGTCCTTCAACAGACATCATTTATTGGACTGTTCATTATGCGATGTCATTCTTAAAAATCTATAGTACATTTCATAACAGAAATATTTTTCACAACCTATACCTGATCTTATGACATTATCTGCCTTGTGTTTAGCTATCATTATAGTCAGTTTTTTTAAATTATTTTGACTCGTTAATGTGATTGGTTTAGTATTAATTTTTTGCAATATTTCACTTACTTGCTATCTTCGTGGTCTGAGGAGAGATATTATAGTTTAAATAAGTATTTTATTTTTTTACGAAAATAGTCTGTTTCTTTATTAATCTCCAGATTTAAAAAAATATTTTTTTCAATCGCTTAAAATAAAATAGACAATGAATTGACACATTGTAGGGTAAGGATTTACCATTATTTAGTCTTAATAACTACAGTTCTCAATACATAAACAGAAAAGTACAACTGTACAAAAACACTAGTAAGACCAATAGTTCTATGTGGCAGTGAATGCTGCACAATTAACAAAGAAGACGAAGAGAATCGGATAAATTTTGAGAGAAAGATTTTGAGGAAAATTTTTGGAGTAATTAGAGATAACAGAATATGGAGAATCCGATATAACCACGAACTCCAATTGAAATACAGAGAGCCCAACATAGTCAAATTTATGAAGGCCTCCCAAATAAGGTAGCTAGGGCATATCTATCGGTATAATGGTAAAAACCCTGTTAGAAAAGTAAATTTCCAAACACCAGAGGAAAAGAGAAGGAGAGAAAAACCAAGAACCAGATGGATAGAGTGGGGAGATGGTTATTGGACTTAGGAGTAAACCGTTGGAGGAAATTAGCGTCTAGTATATCTAAGTGGAAGGACCTGACAGAGGTAGCCTTGGCCACTAACTGACAGTAGAGCCTATAAAGAAGTGATTACATTATACTCTTTTTGTAGCGAAAAGACCCTAATTCAGTCCCATTATTCCAGGGATTGAAGAATGAGTGTTGCGTTTTAGCATGCATACCTATCAAGGTGAATGCTGGAAGTCTTTAGAATTTCACCCTTTGCGACGCGTGAGTACAACTCACTATCTATAAAAAGTTTTTAACACGCGGTGGTTGTTCAAATGTCTTATAACGTTTCAGATCGTAAGTCAAATTCCTGAGAGATGTCAAAATTTTATAAATATATTACGAAAAAGATAATTGGGCACTCTTATTCATTTTCTTTAAAATGTTAAAGGAGCTTCGCTACACAGAATAAGATATTAAAAAATATATTCACTTGTTATTACAAAATTGAAGAGACTTAAATAAGCCAGAGAAAATTTAGTGCTTATTATTAATATAATTGTTGAATTTTTATTAATTCTGCATTTTTGAAGCTGTCAGTGAAACAATTAGCTATATAGTATTTATTTCAATAGATCTTAAGGCTCTATTCACATTTTGGTTTGGAAGCTTGCAATGGTTTGGAATCCACTTTAAACTAAGACGATCCCGGGTGAAATTACCTTTCATGTAAAAATATGTCCGTAGAATAACTAACTGTATCCGAACCCCTGTTGTTGTTTGTTTCTCCCTATTATGCAATATATTAATGCGTAACAATATAAATTACAATTACAATATTATATTTTATATTACTTCCTTTCTTAAGTTAATATATATGAACATTTAACTTTAATATTTACCGATTATTACAACCCTGAGAACAAATTATTTGAATAAATTATTAAGTAAATAAAATAAATTTAAAAACATAAATAAAATATTTCAGCTTCCATAGCAGAAAAGGATAATAAAATTAGCTGATATATAAAAGTCACAATTTTTAACATATTGTCTACTGATTTTAACAAAATCCATTTAAAATAATAATTTTTATATTAATAACTCCTTTTCTTCCCTGAACGTAAATGCTTTTTTTAAATAAATTAATTTCATTTCAATTACTTGCTCATCGTGTCTGACAAATTGTGCAAATCCTATATTTTTGACATTTAATTAACTAAGTGTTATCAGTTATGAGTTCAAGAATTAAGAGGTTATGAAAAATTAAGAGAGTTTAAAGTATCATTCATATTTATAAGTATTCGTTGAAAAATGTTGCTTTGAAATGATTAATGACAGACAATTAGCGATTTCAAATTAATTAATAGTAAGGAATTCCAGTTTAAGTTGACAGGCGACTTTAATTGCTTTTAAACGATATCGTTTTTTTTATAAATTCAAGACTATCCTCTTACACATACACTCTCGAAAGTTTTGAGGCATATTAACTAAGGAATAAATCAAGAGATGAATGTTTTTTAACTCACATTTTCAATGAACTTGTAATTATAGTTAATATATCATGTTAAACACTTTATATTGCATTTTACATGTATTTTCATATTATAATAATTATTGATATCATTTAAATATTGTTAATATTGTGAATTTTAAACTCGACTTCAATTTAATTAGAATAAAAAATATTTTCTATGAAATTTAATTTTATGTTTCGCTTTACAGTGAATGTGCTTATTAAATATTAGTAATAAATGCATAACGTAGAAACACAAGTTAAATTTTATACTCCAAGTTAAAATGAATGATAAGCATTTTTTTTAAAAAAATATTTATGAAATAAATTCTTGTACATATATATATATATATATATATATATATATATATATATATATATATATATATATATATATAAATATATATATACATTTATATATATATGTATATATACATACATATATATATATATATATATATATATATATATATATATATATATATATATATATATATATATATATATATATATATATATATATATATATATATATATATATATATATATATATATATATATATATATATATATATATATATATATATATATATATACATTTATATATATATGTATATATACATATATATATATACATATATATATAAATGTATATATATATATATATATATATATATATATATATATATATATATATATATATATATATATATATATATATATATATATATATATATATATATATATATATGTATATATAAGACTATTTAAAGATTAAATTTTATATAATTATATATATACATATATAACTATATTACTAATTCCAATGAACTATTATTGAATACATAGCTCTGCAGTAAATGAATTACATAGTGTTGTGTACCTCGAAAAAGAGTTTTCCAATAATTTATGTTACTCCTTTAAGTTCGAAATAAGGTGTAGTTGAATTAAGTTTAGATGAATTTATCGAAGAATTAAGTAACATATTGTGTGGTTTATTGATGTTAATGTAGCAAGCTATTGGTAGCAGTACATACAACAGGACACATATTAGCATCAAAAAAATTCTGAAAACTTGACAAACCAGGCCAAGAGAAGGAATACATGTTGCATACAGGTTTGACTAATCTTTAATTCCTGCGCATTAGAGAAAAAGGAATACTTAAAAACATACATTTGGAAAATTCAAATGACAGCTAATAGTTTTCTTCAATTATTTTTACATTCATTTGACAGATAATAAACAGATTTGTTTTGACGCCACATACAGCCTAACAAACGAGTGATTTTAAGCGCTTTTAAGTTTTGTAAATATTCACCGTATTTGTATCACCTGGTAAAATATATCTTGTTAATATACTCTCCATTTACCTTTTAAAATTTAATTTTTTTTCTCTAAGATTAATTTGCCTCTTTTTAGTTCAAAATTTCTCACATTATTATTATTATTTATATAATAATAATAATTGTATTATTATTATATAAATGATAATAATAATATATTATTTATATAATAATAATACACATTATTATTATATAAATAATGTGTATTTCAATTCAACTACAGTTAGAATTTTGGAAATAAAGGATGGTGAAATAATAAATTATTTTACTACTATTTATTTGAAAAAATGTTATTTTAAAAATGCTTAAAAAATATAATAAAATACTTTACTTAAACTCAGCCATTTTAAAATTGGGTATAAAATGTGAACACATTATTGTAATGTAAAAATGTTAATTGAAGATACTATTAAATATATAAAATTTTAACTGTGTAATACTTAAATAACTATTACATTTTGGTTATTTTGATGGATCATTGAAAATAAACTCTATAAATTGACAAAGTTATTTAATCATTTCTATTATGGAAACGTGTAAAAATGGCCTAACCGTCAAAGGTAACTGTGTGTGTAAATCATTTAAAAATCAACTGTGCTCTATCTTTTAGGTACGAACTTCTTATAGATAGCATTCCGTTCTTACGAGTTGAAAAATACTAACTATGGGGTTTATCACGGCCTATCGGTAGGACAGTGCTCCTCAAAAGAAAAACCCGTGGGTTCGATTCCAGCCACTGCATGTGCATCTGACGAGTTTGGCACAAAGAGGTTTAAGATGTTTTCTCTTTTAAGAAAAGTGAAGATGACAAACGGTCTATGTAAAATACTCCTACAGATGACAATAAAGGAGTGGACGTTAAAATTCCTCAGAGCAGTTTTATACTTTCAGACAGTCCACAACGTTGGACCAAAGTATCTGCTCCATTAAAAACGAGTGAGGAAATTAAAAACGCATCATCCACATTCCGTTTTAGAACAGTAGCTGATATCGGACCGGGAACCTAATGATCTAAAGAGTGCTGTCCTACTACTGCTACATAATAAGCACTAAATTCATTAATATGTCGAAAATAATGGAAATAACTAAATATAATATTTAAATAATACTATATTTAATAAATATTATAAGTGTATAGTATAAGAGACATTGTAATTACGTTTTTTTTAATCCAATGGCGGGCACACAAGGGTGACTGAACCCTATGCCACAAAAAGGCCAGAGACTGCTACTCATTTATCGTTACCCAGCGGGCACCTGTGAACCAAGTCACGGAGGCGAGTAGCGTTACCCGCGCCATACCACCACAAACCCATTTATAGTGTGGGTCACATTCATACCACAACATACACACATCACAGAAGAGAGGACAGAGAAACACAGAGAGAACAGAGAAGGAAAGAAACATCCATGCCCGAACCGGGATTCGAACCCGGGACCAACAGCTCAGGAGTCAGGAACGGACGCTAATCATTTGGCATGTAACTACGTAATAGAGTTTATTTCTCTAATTTCTAAAAAGAAAGCTCGTGTGTGAATGTTGTATTATATCAGATATTACTTTACCAAAATTATTAATTTAATGTATTATACATTTACGTTTTATGCTTCATTAAGAAACACAGCTTACGTTTTCTTTATGAATCAGATAAAGCGATGCAGATTTTCCATCGTTCCCAAAATGTATTACGGGTCAATATGCTGAGATGGGACATTCTCTCCAGAGAGACTAAAGGAAGATTTTACGTGGGGAAGGTGTC
Source organism: Latrodectus hesperus (assembly GCA_037975125.1). Lineage (NCBI taxonomy): Eukaryota > Metazoa > Arthropoda > Arachnida > Araneae > Theridiidae > Latrodectus > Latrodectus hesperus. The sequence continues at coordinate 50,737 of JAJQOW010000679.1, read as the reverse complement.
CCTCGCTCTCAAGCGCTAAATGATCCGATGCGAGTAAATCTGCGTCAAGGTTTCTGCTTTGCGGTGTCAAAGAGCTATGCAGTCCTCGACAGCCCTGAAGCATTTCAACGACGTCGGGCTGAAGCAAGATCTGCCGCAGAGCCGGATTGCTGTTTCGTAATTCTTTACCGCGTTTGCGTCGCCACCGTAAAATTGCAAAACAGTTCAAAACATAACATTTGGCATGAATTGGCGAGATTGTTGACAATTTAAGATAGGGATTATCTACTAATTGCTTTGTGAGTACTTATAAATCGCATACTAGTTAAATGTGAAGCGAAAATATTTATAAGCGGAGCTTTTCAAATTTATAAATATATAAATCTTACTAATTCTGAAAAAAGAAACATAATGAAAACTTAAATATTATAGATTTTTTTAATTGATTTTAATCTGCCAAAACCTTAATTTTCAAAACATTAGTATAATGTAATACTATTAATTCAAAAATCTAGCAAAAAGAATGGCTTCACTAAAATTCCTGAGCAAAATTGTTCTTTAGTATTTGTTTATTAACATTATTAAGATTTAAATTAAACTAACTATTCTATTATCAAAATTTAAACACTATTAATCTAAAAACTAAAGGAAGTAATTTAAGAATAAATTTTCGGGTGTCAATGCTTCCTAATAGAAATAAATAACCGGCAACTATAGCTTCACACACACACTTATTCTTTTTACTTTTTAATGAACATACATCTGTTAAAATGCTGATTTATACATTTTTCATTTGTCACTTGTTATAAATCTCAAAAAACTGCTTATATAACTTTAAATTGTCAACGCTTTATTTAACTATTCTGTATTTTCAATACATTTTGCAATTCCAAACATTTATAAGCTTCTGAGAATTTTGAGAATTTCTAAATGTTCTTAAAATTTTAATTTAAGAAATGTTGATTCTGATTCGAAAGTATTGAGTAAGCTAAATTCTCATCCATTTATTTTGCTTTGATTTCATTTTCAAAAAAATAATAATAATAAAGTACGTTTAGTATATATATATATATATATATATATATATATATATATATATATATATATATATATATATATATATATATATATATATATATATATATATATCAAGGGAAAAATTTGTATTTTGAAAAACTTTCATAAAAATATTTAACATTTAAAATTTTTTAGATACTTAAAAATTAATTAATTAATTTTTAAATATCTAAAAATTATTAAATATTATTCAATCAATACAATATATCATTGTTTGTGTATTCATCAATTGATAATTTGTAAATTTTTATTTAATTAATTAATTCCAAAAATGTTTTTCAGAAAAAATATAATTCCGTTTACTTTTCATTTCAAAAAATAAATTAACTATTCTCTTTATTTTTCTATTTATATTCATTCTCAGCTCATTAAATACCCATGTTTATTAAGATAAATAAATATTCTAAGTTATTTGAATAAACTTATATTCAACAGTTTTCCTAAACTTATGCAATTTTTAAAGTTAAATTGGACAAAACCGTCTTTTGACAAATGCGATTTTCGTGAGAGGAAGATAATTAATTCAATTTGGACTCAGCCGTATCCTTTTGATGGAGTCCATGCATAATAAACATCCTCTCCGTCTGCTGGAGTAGTGCGAATGTTATAGAAGAGAATGTCAACTCAGGTATTCATCGCTTCTTTGTTTAAAGTTATTTGACTCTATTTTTAGCTCTATCTTATAATAAATTTAATCATCAATGGAATATTATGTAGTTTCAATTCTGTTATAAAAGTTTTAATACCAATATTCAATCGAAGTATCAAACTAAATTATCTTAAAATACTTTTTATTTGTGAATGATTTTTCAACATATTAGTTTTTTATTTTACCAATTACTATTTCGGTGCCACCTAGTGGGTAGGCCTTCCATCCAGAAGGTCAGGGTTCGATTCCCAATGACGCTAAAGAGCCACCGATTACATGCGATATATGTGTTTCTTAAATCGGTGGAATCGAATGGATGGTCGTTGAACAGTTACCATGAGTGCAATGATCTAGAGAAAATTTCCTCCCCTTTCAAATCAATGTCAAAATTGAGGGAGTGATTTCTCTGGTGGTGCCATCTATCAGAGGAGTTAAGATCCAAGTCGTACTTTCACATTCGTGGTGCTCTGATGAAACGAAAGACGCACCCTGCTGCCTTAAATTCGCATAGCTTATGGTAGAGCTATCTTGACTTGTCCAAGTGTCATAAGCAACAACAGCAACACTAGTTCACTTTACGTCCTGAAGAAATTCTTATAGCTCAAGACAAAGATGAGAATTTTTTTGTCTGCAATACTGAATATCTAAATAATAATTTGTAACAATTTATGAGGTCAGCAATATAAGGCTTACAATTATTTTTTATCTTATAGTAGTTACTTCAGGAGATCATTAATTATAATAAGATAATTAAATCAAACTTTCATGCAATGAACTCCTGTATAGTATACTATAGATTACACTAAAAAATTTAACATATTATTCACGTTATTATTTCTCTGTTAAATTTTTCTTCGTCATAAATTTTTTAGCTAAAGCAAATTCAATCTAAATATATAATACATTAACAGATATATGAAATTATTATTTTCTGGATTCAGCAAATTTTCAAAGCTGAGATTTTTAAATGTTAGCTTGGGTACAGCCCCTTCAAGTAGTTTGTGCCGTTGACCTCTTTGAAGGACAACGCTATAGGCAAGGACGTTTTTCTTGACCTTCTTAAAGCTTTAGTAATTACCTTGTCTTTTCCATCATTTCATTTATTCAGATTTATGATGATCTCCTAATTATCATCTGTCTTCGTTTTTAAAAGATAGAATACAAAGTGTGCTGAAACTAGGTAGATTCCAGGAAATTGCACAATTTTTTTTAAAGCATAGTAAAGAATTCTTCAAGAAATAAATAAATCTGCTATTTTAGAAAACCAGTAATTTCTAAAGAGTTTAGGGAATTTTTATGTTGATCATTGCTTAAGATTTATTATAAATTTCATAATCAATATGATCTTTTTAATGAAAAAGTCCAATTTCATCTAATTTCATAAGAAGTTACAAATTATAAGTTTCTTAAAGTTCAATATGTAGTTTTGAAACAGTGCTTTTTCGTTAACGAAATATTAAATTATAGAAAGCTACACTGGTCATTATTATAACATATTTTAAAAAAACATCAATATTTTTACATAAAAAATGTGTTGTTGTTTATGACACTTGGACCAGCCAAGCTCGCTATATCGTTGGCAGTGCGAATTTAAGTCAATAGAGGGAGTACATCGTGGTCACCCTCCCAACCACTGCCCGCGGCAAATGATGCTTCACTTTGCTGAGCTTACGGGAAGCGGCGTGAAGCTACTGAGCCACTAGAGCTCTTAAAAAATAATAATTCATTTTCTTGCACAAAAAGCATAGAAAATAATAACTAAACGGAATGTTTCTAATTTATTTGCAAAAGATTCATATAAATGGTATTTTTATATATAATCCAGAGGAATAAAACACGTTATATATATATATATATATATATATATATATATATATATATATATATATATATATATATATATATATATATATATATATATATATATATATATATATATATATATATATATATATATATATATATATATATATAGTGATTCCCAAATCTATTAATTGAAAAGAAAAAAAATCTTTCTCGAATTATTTAATCTGCCATATGGATTCTAGACGTAGGATAAAAAATAACTTAATAGAAATTGTAATATGATGAAGTATTTGTATATCTATGTTTCTGTACTATTTATAGTAATGTCGTTGGTAAGTTTTATCGCGATATTAAAAACTTTTATTTTAATATAACAAAATTTTAAGACATTAATATAAGGGAAATATTGACAGAAATAATGAAAAATACTCTAAACATTTTTCCCAAAATAGTTAAAATGGCTTAAGTTTGATTATAAAATTTGATGATTTTATTATAATTTTAAACAGATTAATTAACTTTTTGAAGCTTATTATTAATTATTTCTCGCAGTTACGAATTTTATTAGAAAATATCAATCTTTCACATAACAAAAGTAAACGACTTATTTAAAGAATATGCAAAATGTATGTTAATAATATGGAAATCTATAATAATTTCTGTTAAGCTGAAAAAAATATAATTAGTTATTTTTACCAAAAAAATTATAAAACTAAAATTATTTATTTCTCATATATTAACCTTTTAAGAATTAATTTTTAACTTTATTTACAGCAGATTCCAACTGGAAATATACATATTTCTATGATTAAGAACTGATGATTACAAAATGAATGTAACAACGTAATGGTTTCTGGACATTCTTGAAATTGTTTTCTGTGAAAATCAGCTTACACATTAGTTGCAGGAAAAATTTCTTGATTTCAACATCACAATGCAGACCACAGTTCCATAAATAAAATTAACCATATTCAGTATTTCCTATTTAATTCCAGAATGTTATTGTTGTTGTTACTAATGACACTTGGACAAGCCAGGCTTGCTATGTCTTGGCTTTGCGAATTTAAGTCAAAGAGGAGTGTCTTTCGTTTTTAATTAGAGCACCATGAAGGTGAAAGTACGACTTTGCTCTACACACATGCCATAGGAACCCGCTTATAGGGTAGAAAATCTTTCGCACCTCATTCATACAAGGAAACAACAAAGACAGGATAGATAGAGAGAGAGAGAATTACATCCATGCCCGAACCGGGATTCAAACCCAGGACCTCCTTATCCGCAGTCAGGCACGCTGACCACTAGACAAGTTGGGCGGTCGTTCCAGAATAATTCAGATAAAGGAATTTTAATTGGTAAAATGCTGATTTTATTAGAATAAACTCAATCAACGCTTTTAGGCAGAAAATTGATGGTAACAATATGAGAAAATTTTCCAAAATTTACCAAAGTTAATGTATTATTTTTTTATAAAAACTTATAATTTTGTATCATTTATTAATTTTCACTTACGGCAAGAAATTTTACTGAATGATCGCTAAAAGGGAAGAACCATACCAAGCACGTCATCGCGTTTTTTGTCATATTTACAGAAGAAATGAGATGTGGTACTTCCTACGGAGTCTTACTAATGAATAGACGGACAAAAGAAAAGCATTTAGAGTGGGCTGCCATCCAAATGGATTGGCTATTAATAAAATCTTTCCTCGGGTCTCATTGAAATACCGACTTCGTGCAAATGGCTGAGATGACAATGTTGACGAGAAAAATCTGCTTCCTTCAGCTTTAGCGAAAGCCGGCACGCTATGTATATTTCCCGTGAAATGTCAGATGAGCTTAAATAATAAAAGATACATGCTAGCTGTATTATTTTATTGTCTGCATGTAATGAATATATAATTAATTGACTGTCTCCTTTGTATGCATAGTATTAAATTATTCAATTATCTGATTCACCTTCAGATTTTTGGAAAAAAATATTTTCACTATCAATAAAGTAAACTTCTTAAAATGTATTTTATTTACTGAATGATAAGTCACTCTGAAACTATTACCGGAGTAAAAAATGAATTCTTGTAAAAATCTTTCAATATTAGCAGAAAAGGTATCATTATGGTATAGTTTACATTTTTAATCCCTTTCTATAATTTTAAGAAAGATAGCGATATGTATTTTGAAACAATGAATTGTGTGTTAATGTCTAATATATTTATAGATATGTTTAATGATAAGAAAACTTATGTTAAAAAATTTATATATTAAAATTATCATTTTTAAATTTTCTTATAATGTATTTTAAAAAATTTCCAAAAATTTTTTATGCGTTTCAGAATTATTAACAGAATTTATTTTTTAAAAAAGGAAATATCATTTTATACATAAAACATTTATACATTACATTTTATATATTAAAATAAATATCACAAACAAATACTAACTCATTAAAAATGACTTATTATTTAATTCTACTTCACATTTTGATTTATTATTACTCGATAAAATTATTTCTGAAAATGCATTGAATTCTTATTTCATACGATTATATTTCACTGGTAAAACTTGGAAAAAAATGAAGTTCTTAAGAATATAAATAATCATCATTCATTTCTGGCATTTTTAAATATACTATTTAAAATAAGAAAATTAGGAAATATTTATATATTTTTTGATATTTTACAATAAGTTTATCATTATTTACATTTAAAATAACATTATGAATAGCTCACATATCGATTTTGAGGAAAATATATTTTCAAATTCAACGATTTCAAATTCTAACTACAGGAAGAAAACGAATTTACGAGAAAGAATAAAATTAACATAGAATGTACGTTCAACTGAATGTCAAAGAATGGTTTCACTGAATGTCAGTGTATGCTAACGATTCTGTTAGAAAATAGTTTTTTTTTATTCTTCGTTGCTAATGGAAGAGATCAAATTTTTTATGAGAACCACTTTATATGCTGTCTTTGAAATCTACAGCAATAAAAAAATGGAAATTTTGACTACTTTACATTTCACACGATATCTAGTATTTTAAGTTTAACTTGAAAGAAACAAAAGGAACAACGAAAATAAAAAGAAACAATTATCTTTCATTGTTTACCTTCAGAAAGTTAGTTCCTCTGTTTTATTCAGTGAAATGTTATCCCTTATATTGAAAGGTAGTTAATGACTTTTTGTAAAAAGAAAATTTTTGATTTTTGAAATAAAAATCAATTTAAAATTTCTAAAGGACTGAGAATAATTAGGATTCATAAAACTATTCTGTTGTTGTTGTCGTGTGCAAGATAGGCAGTCTGGGGCGTGCTGCTCCACTTTTTCAACTGAACCATGTTTGGTGTGGAGTCCGACTTCTTCAGTACACACATGCTATAGGGACCCGTTTATAGGGTAGGCAGCCATTTACACACAACCCATTCATACAGGGAAAGGACAAAAACAGGATAGAGAGAGAAAGAAAGTACATTCATGCCCGAACTGGGATTCGAACCCAGGACCTCCTTATCCGTAGTCAGACATGCTGGCCACTAGACGAATGGGTCGGCATAAAACTATTCTAAGTAGTTTATATACATAAATGATGACTTGTAGATAGTTTTGTAATGAAACAATGTTGTAAAATTTTTTATGACATACAAGATGTAATGTGTTTTAGAAAAGCTTTATGAGCATTTCAAAATCAAATAGAAAAATAAGTTAATACAAAAAGGTAAACCAGTAACAATCTATTCACACGAAAGTACTCAAACGCCTACGAAAGTGACATATTACTTAATGGAATGCCTAATTATGATTGAGAATTACTTTAAGTTAACCATTAACATCATCCCAATTATCCATCGTTTCATATATTACATAAATTATAAACCATCTCATGACATATCTAACCTTCTAAATTCCGCAATGTCTTTAAATTTATCTCTTATCTGTATATCTCTAGAAACTATACCCAGTATCTACTAAAAGTTTGGAAAGCATAAAATGTTATTCACTAAAACATTTCAATATAAAGTCTTATGCAATCACATTTAGATATCTTGTGTAACATATAACTTAGAAACATGAGTACAAATCTGTTCATTATTGTGATTACATCTCCCTATTATTTCAGAGATTTTTCCAAAAAGTAAGCTTTCCTTTTTCATTCTTTTACTGTTCAGAATAGTAACAAAAACCTAACTTTTAGTTTTTTTTTCTTTTTAGTGTTTTTATTTAATTTTCTTCTCATTTTTAATGATTTTTTAATTTAAAAATTTGTGACTTTTGACGACAACAGATGACAATTATAAACCAGGAATTCATCATCTGTTGAAACTTTTTCGACAGAGGTAAATTAAAACAGTAGAATTCAAATGGAAAAAAAATAATATAACGTGTGTGTCTATGTATATAATTTAAATATATGCATAGACACACACACGCATATATATATATATATATATATATATATATATATATATATATATATATATATATATATATATATATATATATATATATATGTATGTATATATATATATATATAATTATGCATGTTTGTGTGATCTTAATATGTGTATTTAACACATTTATCCTGAGGAATCCAGTTTTAAGTCATGAGATCTAAATAATAAATATTTTAATGAAAAATTTTAACTGTAAATATTATTCTTCCAACATTTTTAATTAAGAACAAAATAAAATTTAATCAAAGGCAAGTAAATTATTTAGTTAATTAGGTAAAACAAAAATTAATAAATTATATGTAGCAATTATTTACAAATGGTGAAAAGTTACTGGTCTAAATTCATAAGAAATTCTTTTCTTTGCTATAAATAAAAATAAAATGAATTGAGAAAAATTTACATACTGGTAAATGACCTTTTCAATAATTTATAAACTCTTGAAAATGGTGCTTATTTAATATAAAAACATTTATAAATCTTGCAATTAAATTTTAAATCTGTAGAAAGACAAGATTAATTCTTAGACAATTTCATTGCATTTGAAGGTGTTAAGTAATAAAAAGATGTTTAAAATACTGGCCCATTTCCACGATATAAAATAATGTAGAAAAGCATTCTAAATTGCGTTCCACACGGAATTTTTTTCATCTTCTCTTAATTGGAGGTCATTCACACTCTGCCTTTGCAATCTTCTCTTTTCTTTTGGGGAGAAAGCTCATTCCTCATTCTTTTACCATAGCTCATCTGGAAGTCAAAAGGTTTCGCGACCTATTTTTTCATTAACTATTTTTTTCTTATAAATTTCTTGGCATGAAAAGACAGTTGACGGAAAACTGAAAAGAAGACACCAAAAAATAAAATAGGAAAAGTTCCAACCTTTCCCATAAGTAATGCAGATTTTGTTGACAACATGCACATAAGAAACTGTGAAAATGAATTTTGTCTGTTCACAATTCCAAAAGAGAATTCACGTTCCCTCTTATCAAATTTGCAAATAGTCCTTTTTTTGTGTTCTTCTTTTTCCAGTTTCCTTGTCAACATATTATTTCGAAAAGAAGTTTTGAATGAACTATTGGTGGCAGCAGTTGAAAATAGGATAATTTGTTATTTAAACATGCGAAATTGGATTTTTAACATAAATAAGATCCTGTTTAGATTGGTTTGTTGTTAGATAACTAGAGAATTTAAATAATTTTCATCTTAGAAAACCACTGTAGAAGATTTGTTGTTTTATTTTTCCGTTTTGCTTTCATATTTTAAATAGTAAAACAAATAAGTGCTACATAAAATGTGAAGAGCTGACAGTAAAATTCTGTATATAAATTTGGATTATTGCCGTAAATAAAATTAATTTATGAGAAAAAAATTGGAAAATAAGTGCATAGATTATAATATGCTACATTTAAAATTTAAACTGAAATCTTTATGTACTGTTTTTTTATTTTTCTCATAAAATTTTAAAAATAAAAAAAATAAAATTACTGCTAAATTTTAAATTTATAGAATGCTACAATTGTCCAATTCATTTTTTTATATTTATATACATTTTTAATCTCTGAATCATTTGTAAATGTAAATAATATCACAATATAAATTTGTCGTAATTTATATTATTCAATAAAAGTCTTTAGATCAAGATTAATTTTCGCTTTTAAAAAAACTATAAAATGCTTGCTCCTAAAATAAAAATAATAAGATTTCATAAAATTTCAAAGTGACAAACACCCAGAGAAAAGCATAAAATAAAAGCATACAGTTGTTATCTTTCCTCTTTTTCTCTAAGCATTTGAAGCAAAACCTTTAAAATATTATTCTAAAAAAATACTGAATAATTCCTATCCTCCTAAAACTAAAATATATAAATTCTTTAAAACATTTACACTTTTTTGTAAACATCCTTTAAATTTTATAAAGAAAAGCAAATTTTTAAATATTTTTTTCAATATTTATTTATTTAATTAAGAAAATAAAAATGAATGCATCCCATTTTTCTCAACGAAAGTATTTATAAAAGAAGTATTTAATAAATAATTGGAGAATAAAGATAATATTTACATTATTACAGAAACAAATTATCTGACTTTAATATTCGTTACAATACCCACAATAAATCATAAAGTAAAACACCCTTGAATTACACTTCAAGATATTTTATATAAACTAAAACCTTCATAAGTTTTTTTCTATCAGTTTCCTTAAAAAAAAATAAGCATTGAAATATTATTGTGAACTGTGTTGAAATCCAAAGGAAGTGCGTAAACAATACTTTACAAGAAAAAGCCGAGTTTCTAGTTTCTTGATATCCAAGAGATAGCAAGATAAAATACTAGAAAAAGCTTCTGCATTCCTTACACGTAATTTCATCTGACGCATTTTTTATACTCGTTGGGAAAAATCGGGGTCATCTGCAACTCGGTTGCAGTTAGAAATCAAGCTGCAACATCCTCGGGGGTGACCCATTCCTCATTTCAACTGTTTTCCACGTAATCTGTGTATGATACTGCTTACTTCTTTATCACCCAAGATCATAAATTATTCCTATAAGATCCTTTGTGTTAGATGAAAATGTTCTTTGATACAGAGTACTATCTCCTAGTCATGTGTGTTTAGTGGCACGTGTCCTGAGAAATAACTTATAAAACATTTGATACAAGGTCAAACAAGGTGTGTTTAGAAAGATGTGCAAAAGTTGTAAACTCACTGGAAATAATTATCAAATCCTAATAAAAAAACCCATTGGAAATAAACAAATATGGGAGATTAGAGCTGTGTTAAATTTCCAGAGTTTTCAAACAGTTATTATTAAGAAATTCCATGTCATAGCTATTACGAATTGTTAAAAATTGTATTAGATGGAATAATATATCATAAAATTGGTCTTTTTTTAAATTATTGTTCTAACATCAACCATTAAGCTATGTGAATCCCAAATATTAAAATATTATATTTTTATTAACGAAAACACGGAAATATGTAAGTAATAAAATCTCATAAATGCTTATCGATTCAGATTGAAGTTTATTTCATGTATGATTACGTTGTTAAATATTATAAGTAGGATTATACATTATAAATTATTATAATGAAAACTGTAATAAAACAATTTTAATTTAACAGTTTCTTTTTTTTACATTATTAAATGATTTCAATATATAAATTTATCACTAATATGAATGGTAATAAAAAACAATAATTTTTTTAAACAATAAATTTATTACAATAAATGTTTCTACAAATATTTACAATTTGACTAAAATTCAGGTCAAGCAAATAATGTGAATATCCTTTATAAAGAAAAACAACATTTGTATTAAAACATAAAAATCTCTATATCAATTGAATTTATTTCAAACTTTGTATTCTGAAATTCATAACATTGTAAAAAAACTTTAAAAAAAAGAAAATTGCAAAATTAAGGTTTAATACGCAATTTTATAAAGTAAAATAAAATTTATATCTGCAACATATTCAACATGAAAGAAACAAAATTCACAATCCTTTTGTAATTATTTTATACTTTATTTTATGTACATTTTAATTTAAAATATAAAAAATGTCAATTTAAAACTATGTAATGCACATATATAAAGATTATTTTTACAACTTTGACAATAATTAATAAATAGTTATTAGTATAATTATTTGAAAACAGTCTGACAATCATCTTTTTAACAATATTTATTTAAGTACTGAAACGAGTAATCTATTTTTATGTAATTTGACTTCTAGATACTTTTTCTGTATCTTTATGATTTCAGAATAAAATAACAAATTTTATGAATGAAAAATACGCTATAAAGAAAATGGAAATGTGTCATTGTATATTTACAAACCAATTGAAAGGGAACAAGAAGAAGCAATTGTATAAAATTTGTTTACATTTTGTAATAATTGTAACTTTGAAATTTTCTAGATAAGATTTTCTAGATAAGATTTCTAGATAAGATTACAGAAAATATTATGAATCTTTCTATGATGTAAATTAAATCATATGACAGTATGCTTTACTTTTTGAATCATTATTTAATATTCTTGAAAATTCAATTCGCCTGTATATATTAAAGATTTCATTTTTCGACCAGTCGGCCAAGTTAGTTAATCTTCCTGCCTTTAAATCGTGCCAGCCTTTAAATGAAAAACGTGTACCTAAAATTCAAGGAAAATTTGCAATTTGAAAATAAAAAAAATATTTACTATTTTGTTTCAAAAATGAGACCTCGCACATAGATCAGCTAAAAATCGATTAAAGTAGGATGTAGAATATTTGAATGTATTTGGATTTGTGGAATTGGGATCTAATTGGAAAGTTCTAAGATATGTTCTGCAATAAGCAAAATCTATGCCTTTTCAAAAAACTAGAAAAAAAATTGTAAATATTTTTTGAAATTGTTACTGTGAGAATATAGAAACAGTAGAAAATCCTATGTCCTATCTGTTTTTCTATACTTTCAGCATTGGCATACAGATGAAATTTCAAACGGTAGAAGAGAACTGTATACCTCCACTCTTAAAGCTAGCAGAGCTCCGAAACAATGTGAATTAAGGTACAATCAACTTTAGAGTGCCTTAAAATTAGTGTTACTTACGGTTTCAATTAATAATCAAAATTTCAAAATATAAAACGAAGCCGATGTTTTAACTTAGCTACAGACGAATAACCTAGAATAAGTTTAATTCTATTCCACAAATTCCCATCCTCTATTCAACCCAGAACAGAAACCCAACGAACAATATTTTATTTATATAGATAATACAATTTCGTATATTCTAAGTTTATCATTCAAGAACAAATTACTCAAAAATCATTATTAATTTTAAAAGCTTTGATATTCTGTTAATCAAAAATATTATGTTTCCATTTAAAAACAAATTAGTTTAAATTGACAATATTATGTATACAGCAGTTATAATAAAGTAAACTCTGATTATAAGTTGTTGTAAAGTATATACAATAGTTTACTGCGTAACTATCGTACATTTTATCTATTTAAGAATGTATAATAGGTATTTATTTGAGGATAACTGTAACACATGCAAGACGAAAAGTACAAAAAATGCATTTAATTATCACTTAACTCATTATTCGTTTGAGGGGTTTTTTTTTTTCATCAGCCATCATACATATCCAATGAGTGTAAGCAAATATGAAAAATATGCGTTCTTTTCTTCATATTTCTGCGCTCAAAATTTTGCTTGACATTTAATACCAACTACTATAAAAAAAATTTAATTATTATTTTTCTATTTACCTTTGGATTTTCAAAATAAAACTGTTAGTTTAAGAATTTTGCAGCTTGAAGCCTGTAAGCTGTAATATTATGCAGCTTATAAATATTTTCTTAGATTTTAATCCCTTTTTTGTATGATCATAACTGTAGTCATTAAAAAGTTAATGTGTTTGTTTTGACACAGGACTTTTTGAATATACTGTATATATAAATGTATTTTTAGTTTATATAAATAAATAAGCTATAAGTATAGGTATAGTTGGGAACAAATATTTAAAGGAATGTGTTGCATAACAAATGTAATATAAATTGAATTATAATTGTAAAACAAAATGCTGAATTTTGATATCTTCCATAAACAATACATTTTATACTTATTTGCATGGTATTGCAAACACATAAGTAAAAGATAAAAATTATTTCTACTATTTCTATTTTTACAATGATGAAAAAACTGTTTCTATTTTTAACAATGATGAAAAAATGTTTTCGCATAAAAGGACATTTTTGAAAAGAAATCATCAAGGAAGAGAAAAGAAATGGGACAAACGAAAGTAGCACCGATCACGACAAAGTTAAATATTAATTAGAATGAAGAATGCACCTTCTGCCATTACAAGGCAAAAGGAAATTAAACCAAGGATTCCGTGCAAAGAATTTTATCAGTGTGCATCACGTTAAACAATGAAAAACATTTTTTGCTTATTTAAGCTTCTATTCATACATTTAGATAACACAAAACGTCCTGTTTCCACTACTTAAAGCGGATATTTGAATACAAAATTGCATGCATAATGAATGTCTTAAAAGTTTAAAATAATATACAACAGAATACTAAAAGAATAATTCATTTACACTATGAAATGCTAAGTTTGTATGCTTCACTAACATATGCTTTAAAAAAGTTTATTTTTTTCCATGTAACTGTCATCTGATTGTTACCAAATTATATATATATTTAATTTGCTTTAAGTTCGATCAAATTTTGAATATTTTTTGAATTTCTTGAATCTTTCGAATCCACGGGAGCATTGAGAAACAAATTGAGATGTAATTCACATACTTGATGTCAAATACTTTTTAGATGAAATCAATAAAAAAGTGAACTGTCTGAAATTATATAAACTCTTAAATATTATTTAAAAAAATCTAATTTAATATTTTATATAAAATTTATTTAATTAATCCAGATTAAATACTTTGTTGAAGAATGACTTTAAAATCCTAATTACTTTCGCTTGCTCAAACTTATATAAATTTGAAACAGACAACTCAAAACTTGATGTAGATAATCCTTTTAAAAAGAAATAATGAGTACACTACCTAATTTTTTTGCATGCAAATATTTGGTACATAATACTCTGCCAGCTATAAGTCTTCAAATAGTTAATTATCTTTTCAAATTTAAATAAAATATTAATTTAAAGATAAGTATGCATTAAAGAAAGCTTCGTTCTCATTATCGCCAGATGGTGTGTTTGAATCCCAGCTTGACTGTACATGCCAAAACTGGACATGGTCGCATTGTCCTCCAAGTGAAATGATACCTTTGGGGTGCCAGACCAAATATTTGGGATCTTCAGCTTGATTCCTGCTTTAAACTCATGGAAATTCCACCCAGTTGCTTCTGTCTAATTGGTAGAACCAGATGATGGAAGCATGCTGGTGCAACAACAAATTGACGTACAAGTAATATTTGACCGCATAATTAGAAATATTTTGAAATTACGTATTATTTGTATAATATAGATTTTTAATTACGATACACAAAATAACGCATAAGTGTAAAAATTATATAAAAAATTATAAGTTTGACAGCAAAACTATACAAAAAATACTATATAATTCGGAGGCAGGAAAGACATGAAAAAAAATTACAGAATTAACCTCTAATTTGAGTCCGCAAAGATCATTATACATCGTCAGTGAGTAGATAGATTTTGAGGGTAAAGTACTAACTCTTCTTATATAAGTTAACCTTAATTACAAAACAATCCATGCTATGAGATTATTATTATTGCAAGATACTCAAAGAAGAGTTTGTTAATTTGTAATCACTAAAAAAGATTTAAAGCGTTAAACGCCTAGAAGTTAGATAGTTAAGCAACGATCCCATTAATTCTGAAATTAAAACTAAGCTGTGTGGCATGACAGCCCATGTTGGCCAATGCCTACAGTGACCATCTCTGTTTTCCTGACCTAGAGACTATGAAATGCGAAGTACGTGACCCGACTAGGTGGTGAACCTAATGCGAAACCCCCAGTGCTGAGTTCCCAAGCATGCTTGGTACTCAGTTCATCGACCCACTGAAGGGATGAAAGGCTGAGTCACCGTTGCTCAGCCTGAGGATCGAACATCGGACTTGTGTCTTGGAAGCGTGAAATGCTACCACTAAGCCACCGTGTTCCCGACATTACTTCTGTAAGTAGAATATTTATGATGGAATTGATTTACGGAGAAATAAAGAAATGCACCACGTTACATAAACAGTTGGATATTAGATATGTTGGGATATTAGAACTCATGGTAATAAGGAACATTGCCCTACTGAAATATTGAACAGATCGTACAATTGAAAAGGAAAATTTCAAAAACCTAATTCCCAAATTTGAAACTTTTAAGCCACGACAAGTATTTTTCATGCCAATTGATGACGCGTTCTCACATAAATCTTATTTCCTCAAAAAAGTGTTGATTCATTATCCATATTTAGCAAGCACCAATGCCGCCCGCCCTGTCTAGTGGTCAGAGTGCCTGACTACGGATAGGGAGGTCCTGGATTCGAATCCCGGTTCGGGCATGGATGTTATTTCTCTATCTATCCTGTCTTTGTCCTTTTCTTGTATGAATGAGGTGTGAATGGTTGCCTACCCAATAAACGGGTCCTTATGGCATGTGTGTACTGAGGAAGCCGGACTCCACACCAAGAAATTATGATTCAGTTGATAAAGTGGAGCAGCGCACCCCATATTGCCAGCCTGGCTGGCACACGACAACAACAACAAAACAGCAAGCACCAATACATAAAAACAAGTGAAGAAAGTATCTTCTGTTTGAAAGTTATGTCTTCAGCACATACACAATCCATACATTCAAAGAAATACACATATTTAACGCAACCGCACAAATTTTGTTTAAAGAAGAATCAGAAAGCTTTTGCAATGCTTGTTTTTCTTTCCGTATATTTGAAGACATTGTGTGAATCCTCAACATTCTATTTTGATAGTTGGGAGAATTTTACCGCTTACAGTCGTTAATAAATTCTTACGAATGTTGAGTGATGAAAAAAACGCCACTTCTCCTTTGTTTTAACTAACACTTTCTTCTTAAATGTATTCTTTTCTTCAGATACATATCTGCTTATATTTCATAAGAAATATAACGAATAATCGTTATAATTTAGTGCGACTAACTATAACATTGTGATAGTTAAATATAAAAATTTTACACAATCCCGAATAAAATATTCTTTACCAAATGTTTAAAATGTTAAAATTCAAAGAAAAAGTAATTTCGACTTGAAAAAAAATCATGAGAAAAACAGAGTTTCTTAATGGATTTCTTTGAACATCCTCTTGCTGTAAAGGCCAAATTTTTTCAAAATAATTCAAATCGAAAACCATTTTTAAATTAACTTCTACATCAGGAATAAAAATAAAGTTCAATTATACTTTTTTCAAATTAATTAATTTGATTATTCTCAGACAGAAATGCCTTTTGAATATCTGGTGTCCAGTTATTTCCAATATGTAATCATTAGTTAGAAATACTGCTGCACTAGAGACAAAATTCATAATTTAGAAATCCCTACACTCACATTTTTTTGCTTCTATTTTTCTATACCTGTTTTCCGGTTATCAATTATTTAAATAGCAACTAAGATTTTCAAAACAAAAGGAAAATACTTCTATTTTTCAAAAGGAAAAACATTTTAATTTTCAAAAGTTTTTCAAAAGCATGTTTTTAGTTTAAAAAATCTTAAGGCATTTGCCTAATGAAACTTTACAATCATATTAGTCTTTTATAGCTTAGCATTAGCCTATAAATACATAGTTTACAGCAGGCCTAAATGGGAATGCAGGTGAAGGAACTTTCGAAGCGCCAGACAAAGCCTATTTTATATCTCAATCATTTGAAATACTTGAGGGAACAAAAGGATTTATGCTTTATTATAAGATGTTAATAGCAAATCTAATATGCCTTTAAGGTGGAGGTAATTTGCTGGGTAAGAAATCATGATCCAGGGGTATAAGTTCTCATTTGTGAGGGCTGACAGACGAGAGAGAAAATATGCCAGTCTGGGGATCATAAAAATTGGTGAAATATTGGACATCTTGTGAATTTTTATAGGATTTCTAGGACGGATATAACCACGTTTCATATACGTTTGATCATTTTTACCATAATCAATGTAGTTTGTTTTTTCCATTTTCAGAGAGTTTACAATGTTTAAAAGATATTACAGCTTAGTTTCTCATTACAAAAATTCCAAAAATGTAATATAAAAAATATAAGTTTTATTATTATTATTAATATTATTTAAAAAGTTTCCAGCCAAATAACTTGATTAATATATCAAGTTATTTGGCTGAATTTTTTTTAATTTATTGTTTATATTTTATTTTTTAATAAAAATAATTTAATCAAAATATTTGAACGCCTGTAATCAATTTAGGAACATAGTCTGCATATTTGGTTTTATTATGCTCTGAGAGTTTATAAATTTTTAAAATATATTCCCATATTTCAAACTATTAAGATTATGGACCTTGAAAAAATTTATTTCGAGAGTATTACCTAAAAAATATAATGTGATGTATACATTATTTTCAAAAGGGAATTCCCAAAATATCCGAATGAATATAGCTTTGTATTAAGGATAAATATTTTATTCTATCACCCTGAAACAAATTACGATTTTTTAAAAGAAATTTTGTTACCCATTATTAAAATTTCAGATTATAAAAAAATTTTGTTTTAAATTTTTTCTACAACAAACAATACAATATATAGTTAGCTTTTAATCCAAGAATTTCAGATTTATCGAAAAAATTTAATAAATTAACTTTTAATATATTTTTTAAAAATTTTACATTATTTTTATAAAACAGTACTAGATTTTGTTACCAAATTTGATTCAGTAAAAAGATACATTATTATTTCTTTTTAAGCAATATGTCTCTGCACTCAAAATGTCTATAATAGCAGTTACATCCTTTTATTTTTCAAAGGTCATCCTTTGGGTGGATATGTTACTCCGTCTAAGAAAATAAAGCAAGAGATATTAATGTTTCAATAAGAAAATTATAATCATATATGAAGTTAAGTGAAGTAAGAGAAAATTTGATAATATGTTTATGAAATAACATTAGTTTTAGTATTTTTCATTCCAAAAAATAAAATTAATAAGGATCTTTAACAATTTTTTTAATAAGCATTTATTCGGGATGATTTAACATCACTATTAAAACAACATTTAGCATTATATTATAAGATATTTTTAACAAAATATATTAAATTCTTTTTAATACTTAATGAGCTAATTAAAGATATATATATTTATACTTCATGAAAAAATAAATTGTAAGTTAGTAGGTAATTTAAAATTATTACGAAAAGAATTATTATTAAAATAAATATTACCATTAGTAATAAAATATCTTTCTCTCGTAAATAATTTATTTCTAAATTTACAAATTATCGGATATTATTTTCGTCACGCGAAAAGCAAATGTGATATATCTAGCCTTATTTTAACATTTTATGTTTAATTAATGGATTTTACTATCGTTAAAATGTTTCTACTATTTATTTTCTAAAGTTGTCTTCTAATATTTTAATAAATTGAATTATATATTCACAATATATTTTACCTTTTCTATTGCATTCACTATGATATCATTAGAAGTCGCTATGCATTATAAAAATATTAATTTTATTCTAATTTTATAATATAATTCATTTTATTCTTGATACCCCCTTTTATTATCAATATTTTATAAAATCTAATAAATATCGTATCGTAAAATAAGAACTAATTAAATAAACAAGGTTCTTTTTCTTAAAATAAGGTAAATAAGGAAAGATTCGTAAAGTAAGGACCATTTAAAAATAGTGTTTTTTTTTTTTTTTTTTTTTACAAATCTTTCTTATGTATGCTCCAAAATATGTAATAAAAAAGTGTATTTTTATGTTTTTTTTTTAAAAAAAAGAAAATAAATAGCTTGCAAAATATTGTCTTTTATCATTTACACATTAGCAATTTTTTATAATAAGCCAAACACTGCATCTTATCTTTATTGTATAAATGTTAGATAATTTTTATGAAGTTTATTTTACAATCAATAGTTTTAACTAAATTACTTTAAAACTTATTTCATAATTTTAAATTTTCGGTCAAATTTAAATTATTGAATTAAAACGGCATTCGAAATCTATGCAAATAAAAAAATTAATAGCTCACATTTATTTAAAAAAAAACACGAAATTACAGTTTACAAAGATTTAAAATGATAAATCGATACAGTATGAAAAAAAATAAATGACACTTGTATTTCATGAAGTATCGAAATTGTAAATGATATTTGTTGAACAAATTTTCAGTCCTGTCCTCCATGTCCATCTTTGATTTTCCTTTGAATAATTCAGTCCATTCATATTAATGTGAAAACCTGTCAAAAGTCAGCACAACCACCTTTCCCAAAACCTCTTTGAGACGTACATGGAAAAGTCAATTATGTGATGGGGGTGTTCACTTAGTAGATATAGAACCATTCCGACTCCAGAGTCGTGGTCATTAGCTCTAAGTGTCACAGTTTCAGATCCATAGAGCAAACAACTTGATCAAAATGATTCACTAGATTCTCGATTGGACTCAAGTCTGGTTAGTTGGCAAGTCGGAGGATTATGGTAAGCTCATCTTGGTTTTATTTGAATTATGCTCTTATATAGCGAGCAGCATAACATCGTGCCTTTTCCTGCTAGTGGATGCCATCATCCAAAGGGAAAATAATTCACATGTAAGGTTGTACATGGTCTGCCAGTGCAAATGCATGCTTGCGTCGATCCATTATGCTTTCCATAATGATGAATTAATCCAGAAAGTGTTACGAAAACATTCCCCAGACCACAATGCTTCATCCCTATATGTAAGAATTGAAGGATGTTTACTTTCAGAAGTATCACATCAGAATGTTATGCTTCAGCATTCATATATCAGATGGAGCATAGAGTGTGATTCACTTTAAAATACTACTTGTAGCCATAGTGGACGTCCAGTTCTGGATCTGGTGTGCAGATTTTAGCCGATGAACAGCAGTTTGCCTTAGGTGTATTAACCAAGCGTCTGCTACAGGAGGTCAATACGTAGAAACATTCCCTAAAAACCACCGTTGTGGAGATACTGTTGAAAGCTCTTTGGTTCATCTAGGTGGTCAGTTTCTCAACTGTTGCACGTCTGCCTAACTATCTAGCCTTTGTCATCTATGGTTCGTGATTCATCACAGGTACCACGTCACCGATTTTAGACAGTATCAGTTTGCTATGTACCATAATTCTTACCATAGAGGTACACAAGCAGTTTACAAAATTAGCTATTTAAAGAATGATTCCATCTTTGGCAAAAAATCCAATGATCATGCTTTTTTTGTACGTTTTAAATCACTCAGCTTCTGCATAACGCCAATGATTGCAGTGTTTTAAAATTTCTTCGAACATTCTTTATATAGGCTGTTACCAGCCTTCTGTGATTGGTTATTTCACCTTGATCTCGAAAACAGATAGTGGTTCTATTAATGTGCTTAGAATGTAGAAATATTAGTACTATTTTTAGTACATTCATTAATTTATAACTACATTTTTAAACTAAAGTAAAATTTAAAATATTAGCATTATAGATATTCTATAACACACGCGCGAAATGTATTTAACACTTAAGTAATTTCTTAAAATCTCAAAAAATTATAGGATAATCCTAGATAACAATATCAAAAATATAAAACAAATTTTTTTATAATAATTATATAACTTCAAACCAGTTCAGGTATTATGAATTATAGTTAACCATTTAAAAACTACTATTTAATTCAAATAAATATCTAAGAGTGTAATTCAATTTGATGTTGACTAAGATTATTTTTAATGGTGGGATAAAATACTGTATTATAAAATTAGTTAAAAAAACTTGAATTTTATGAAAAATAAATTTTAAAAGAAAAAAAGGCACAATGCATTTAAATAAACTTTATTACTTAATTAAACTAGTTCAGGTATAGAAAAAAGAATGAAAATTTTTACATTTTTTAAAAATTTAAAGATATGTTATACAAATTTGAGCTTCATAAGTCAAATTAAATAAATCAAAACGCATATGAATTTTTCATACATTTTCTTTTGTATAAAAATATCTGTGTCAATAACAGTTTGTTTTTCATAACTTTTTCATATGATATTATACAATTATTCATATAGATAATAATGTTAAAACGTTTTAGCAATAATACAGTTCCCGATGGAGGAAAATTTCCTTTTTCTATTTTCTGCAGAAAAGATGAAAAAAGTGCATAATATATGTGAAACGATGATGTCTAATGGAAAGTTTAACCGAACCAGTCTTGTTAAATAGCATATGATGACGGTCTGGCGCATGATCATAAAGCTATGGAAAAGAGAATGAATTTGCCTCAGGGCTGGTACCAGAATAGACTAGAATTCTCCCCACATCTGGGCCCCCATCTCTCCCGTGGAAATATTTTTATGGCATTTGCAGTAGTTGCTATTCATCGTTTCTGGGGAAATGAGCTTCTTTCTGCATCATGGGAAATCGATTGCAGGCGCACATAAAAATTGGCACGCTTTCTTTGCATTGTTTACATAGATTATAGTTTCAAGGGTGATATTCTCAATCGCAGAGCTTTTGGATATTGCTATTTAAACTGCGTTTTCAACTTATATGGGAAATTTCTATGGTATATTTTATGTGTAAATACAAAATGTTTTCGAAGATGCAACTTTAAGTATTTCTTAATTCACGGTAGCGAAGTGAAGAGAATGTTGCTTTGATATGAGAAAGGTAATGGTTTCGGTACCTTATCTGAGCACCGAAACCAATATGACAAATAGTAAAACATATATCTTCGAAGATGCATCTTTAAGCATTTCTTAATTCACGGTAGCGAAGTGAAGAGAATTGTTATGTCTTTATGCTATCTACTTTAAGCGTTTAGTTTGTGTTCCTACTATTCTATAAAAATGAGACAAACTAATTTTCTTTAACAATCCAATAACAAATTTATTTTAACAAGGCATAACAAAACTAAAATAATGAAAGAGCAAGAGTCTTTTCCT
Organism: Latrodectus hesperus; assembly: GCA_037975125.1. Taxonomy (NCBI): domain Eukaryota; kingdom Metazoa; phylum Arthropoda; class Arachnida; order Araneae; family Theridiidae; genus Latrodectus; species Latrodectus hesperus. The sequence goes on along the minus strand of JAJQOW010000679.1, from coordinate 28,207 downwards.
CACAGCAGTTACTTTCCATCTAACTCCCTTTTTTTTTTTTTTTTTTTTTTGAATCTCAAAATTCTGGCAACCCTACGGTGCCATACCTCTACCTCCCCATAACCCAACATGAGTAACAAATCAAAACTACAAAACGGCGTAAACAAGAATGTTGCTTTGATATAAGAAAGGTAATGGTTTCGGTACCTTATCTGAGCACCGAAACCAATATGACAAATAGTAAAACATATATCTTTGAAGATGCATCTTTAAGCATTTCTTAATTCACGGTAGCGAAATGGAAAAAATGTCACTTTGATATTAGAAAGGTAATTGTTTTGGTACCTTATCCACTTCAAGATAAACATGATTGGAATTATAAAATATCTTTGTATCTAATATTCCTCTCTTGCTATTACGAGGAAGTGTGAATTGTTGGGTTCAAACTCTGATTTCCAATATCTTCACTTGACCATAGTACAAAATTTTAAGGAATCAGAATTCCTTTAACAATTTCGATTTACAGAAATAAGCCACAAAAAATATCACAATGGCATTCCTTGATTATTAAAGATACGTTCTCAAAAATCAAATTTTATGTTATTTGAATTTCCATTTATCTTTGGAAATATGAAATAATAAATATCCATTCAGATTGCCAAATACATAGATAAAAGTACGATATTCAAAGTTTCCTGTAAAAAATAAAACTTTTATGATACCTACATCAAGCTATGTAAACTTTATCAATTCCTGTATACGGGAAAACATTTGCATCTCTCCACTAATAGATTATATATGTGTATCAATATTTTTCTACCTTTAGAGTTAATATTTTGATTCTTCAATGACATTATTTGTTCAGAATTGCTTATTAAAGTAATATATTTTGGATGTTATTTGTTTTTTAACACGTATTATTTGCATTAGCTGGTTATGATTTCTTATTCTTATTGGAAAAAATATTTGCATATAGTTTCAGGGTATATGTAAAAATATCAACTTTAAAAAATCAATTGAATATTTTGTATAAATTAAGAAAACACGATCATTGGTAAAATTATTCATTAATGTATCAAAAACATTCATTTAAAGTAACAAAATATGTTGTTTTTTTATATCATTTTAACTCCTAAATATTCATAAAAGAGAGTAAATAACTACACAAAGAAAAAATTAAATAAGTAGGCACGCATACATTATTTTTTTATTTTTATATTTACCATCCCCTTACTAGCTTTAAATTTCGCATTCTAATCATTCAATGATGTAACATGACGTCATTGAAGACGTATGACTACCCACTTTGAATCCTTCACTCTGGTTAGTGAGATAAAATCACGTGACGTATGATTGACGTAAAGTGTATTTTAAGAACATTTTATCAATGAAATTATTGTGAACAATATTGAAATTTATAATTAGATAATTATTATTTTAAAGCTTTTGACATTAAATTTCATAAAAACGAAAAATTATATTGTTGGCCCTTTTTAAAAATTGAACATATTAACTATTACACCCAATAAAGAATTACGCTTCGTTTTAAAAGTGATATTCTCAAACGAGTGTATCAAATTAACGGTGTAAATTAGAAAAATATGTTCATCATTTATATTTTTAAAGCTTTTAGCTGTCTCACTTTCAATCCAAATACTTTTTCTCCCACTTTGTGATTCCATTCATTTTCTTTTACACAAAAAGGAAAACGAAATATTACATAAAGATGTGAGGACGTTAAAACACTGAAGCGATTTAGAAATATATAACGCTGTATCCAATAAAAATATTCTTCCCGTTCTGTTGGACTCAACAATGTAGTTGTGAAATATTTCCTTTATTGATATTTTATACCAAGAAACAAAGCTCGAGAAATATTTCAAAATCTCACTCGAATAAAAATCAAATGGAGTTGTTTCCGGAACAAAACGAGAAAATATTTCCATTGAGTCGTTGCTTTCATTTCCGAGCTAATTTTCAGAGCTGTATTATTATTCTCTTTCAGGAAGAGCGACGGAAGAAGTCTCATTTGGACATGAACCGCCATCCAAAAAGCACACCTTCTGCTGGATATTAGGAAATTTATGAAAATTTACGGGGAGCATTTCGCTGCATCTAAAACTCCTTGCCTCATAGAAAAAAATTTATGATCGAGAATCGAGAAAAAGTGGATTTGTTCCTAGTCTACGAGATTGTTGCGAACTTATTCTCGGGAAGGGAAAATATAGTCGACAGCCTTAAAAGTGGCCTGTCTCGTTTATTCATTTTTTATTTGCTACTTTTGTGCGCTCTAATTAACTTGTCCGCTTCGTAACTGAAATTGAGAAGGATGTTTCGATTTCATTTTAACTAATTGGATAGAAATATTTTGAAAACTGTTTCTCTCATTCTTAAATTTATAATTTATTCTTTAGTTTTACGGTTAATATAAGTATTATACTTATGTCGGTAAAGCATAATATATGTATATAAAATCTCAAATAAAATACAATTTTACATTTATGTAAAAGTTATATTTATTTTATAGTTTAGCACACAGATGCCGTATAATCAAGGATGCCAAATTCTGAATTTGGGGTTTTTTTTAATGATTTTCTTATCTGTGTGGCAACCTAGGTTTTACTATGGCATAGCTATAGAGACCTATAAGAAATATGCAGAAGATTCTGCTTTGGCAACCCTAGTATTTACGTCATCGCGAACGTCACAGTACATCATCTTGGCAACATTTTTTCATCGTTAAAAATATTCAGAACTCAGCATCCTGGATTATACGGCATTTGTGTCTATAGTATATATTATTATCTTCAAAAATATACGTGTAATTTTATCTATGGTATCAATTGATTGCATTTACATAAATAATATTTTATTATTACATGCCAGAAGAATCAGTACAAAATCTACTAATTTAAGTAAAATAAGATGAAAAAATAAATTAGATATTGAATTAATAACAGTCAGCGATTTTGAATTCTAACTAAATTTATGCATTTTTATTAAAAACAATTATTTGCTCATGATAAAAGTAATTAAATATTTTAACAAAATTTCTCAAATGTCGCCATTCTAAAAAGTAATTAATAAATTTACAAAAATGTTTTAGAATATTCTCTTATTTAATATTTGTATCTAAACGTTAAATATCATAATCTGACTTAATATTGATAAATAATTGTTAAATTTTGATTCATAATGTTGAATTCTGAGTTGCTTGAAGTTTACTTCTTCCAGTCCTGTCTTCTATCAAAATAAGTTCTGAATATTATGAGTAAGGAGAGGGCACACACAGTAAGATAAACAAAGTTTCATATTTGATGGGAAATATTTTATCGAAGATGTTGATATAATTCTATACATGTGCTATGTTTGAGCACTTACTTGTGCGGAAATGACATGATCGATTTTCAAAGGATATAAAGTTTGTGAGCTCTAGATGTGGTAGCACTTGTAGGAAGAGATGATATCGACATTTTTTACATGAACAAGAGGTTGTGAGTTTTATTATTCACATTTAATATAAAAATAAGATTAATACCTTTTAATATTTATTTTAAATCATTTTTAATAAATATCCGTGTTTAAGGAAAAGAAGATAATTTTATTTAATTTAGAATAAATGTATTCAGTGCTTTATGGTTTTAGATCCGTGACATAAATTTGCTAGGGAAACATTTATACATAATCATAAGCAATCGTGATATCAACTGCCATTATAATTTCCAACAAGGTTGAATAATCATCTAACAGTGACAAATGCAAAGAAATAAGAGCAACTAGTAAAGACAAATTAAAACCGGCATGTTTAATATGTAAATAATTTCACATTCCAAATAAGTACTAATGATGATACGCAAACTGTATACATGACAATAAAAATTTATATTTACAAATCAGAAAATAAAAAAATACTTGATTTCTGTTCAGCTATACAATCATAAAACAAATTAGCTTAATTATTTAACTTTTAAACACACAGCAAAAGTTCTTTTATTTATATTCAAAGGTATGTATATATTTTGATATGTTAATTTATATCTCTTCAAAGCTATGCAATAGCATAAAATTGATGTAATGAGAATTGTATCTTTTTGACAATATGCAGTAAACAATCTAACAAACTATGGCTTCTGTGAGGCATTTCAATGCCATGCTCTTAGATTGAGGAATAACAGCTCTTAGGTAGGTGTTGTATTCATGTGTCCCTGGAAACCCGGAAAATTCATAAGTACATACTCAGATAAATGTAAATGCAGAGAACAGAAAGACAATCTTTATTCAAGAGGGCTGGGATTCAACCTGGGAACTCTCGTCCTAAACAGTGCTGTTCTACTTTTAAGACCTTGATAGCTAACTTTTGTATAATTCTTCAGCTTATACTTCATGATTAAATAATGATCCCTACATTTGAACTTACATTTTCTCAAACTTTCCCATTTCTGCAACAAAGAATGTTATGTGCACAACAATTTAACATGAATCCATCTTACTAAGTTGAAAATCTTCCCCAAGATCAATTATATCAGATACATTCTGGTTCAGCTTTGTCCAAATGACTTTTTAACATCCCTAATTATAAAAACCGGAATGAAATAAATATAATTACTAAACTAGTTTTGATGGTATCATGAGAAAATGAAGGTAATTAATAAATTGTTTACTTCATACATTTTTTAAAGAATATGATCAAAATCTTTACTAAACCATTTATTAAACATCCACATAACTTTATAAGGCTTCAGTTTCAGAAATCCATTTTATAGCTGTAGTAAAATATTTTCATATTTATAGATTCTTATAATGTGATAGGATCAAAGTATAAACAGACATGCTTTTCCAATTATAATTTAATTTTCCTTTGACTTGCAAGTTTTACTTGCAAGAAATAAATAATCTTAATCTTACATGCTAGATGGTACAAATTCTAGATATACCATGAGAAACGATAATTTATTATTTTTAGATTAATAACCATAAGGCATTGAATACATTATTGTTTTTTCCAATTTAGAATAAAAATACATACTTCCTTAAAATGGTTTTTAAAAATTATTTTCGCATCAATAAATTTGAAACATTATATTATATTTTAAAGATTGCTGTCCTTTTATGTGCTAATAGACTTGTATGCATTAACACTTGAACACAATAAACACATGACTATTATCCCTAAATTGTTACATCTACTATATTCACTTTAAATAATTATAGGAATATAAAACTCTTTAAATACTATTTAAACATTCCTTCTCTTTCTATTACATTAATTTGCAGTATAATGGTATTTTGAAACTACAGTTGTTTGTGCTCGTAGCTATAACTTTCTAAGTATTATTTTATAGAATACTAAAATAATATTTATTATTTATCGCTTTTGCTTACTATAAAAGATCCATCAAACTTAATACTTAAAGGCCATATTTTCAACCATAGTTTGTTTTAAAATATGTTACCTAGCACATTCTGACACATATTAACTATTCTAATAGAAAAAATGTGGGACCAGGTTTATGACTAGAGATTTGAACTTCGACTTCATTAACATTGTGAAATTTGATTTGTGAGCATTAAGAATTTTCTCTATTGCAATAAAATGCAGAATAATAATTTAGTTATATTTAATGTTAATTTAATAAATAAATGCAGAATATTAATTTAGAATTAGGGACTAGTTATCGACTTTCTGGCTATCAACAACTTATTAGAGTTGATCTGACAAATATCAGATCCTTAAAGAGAATAAGCCAACATATAGGGAACTTATATATATATATATATATATATATATATATATATATATATATATATATATATATATATATATATATATATATGTTTCCTTTAAGCTCTTTTTACTATACAGTAATGCATAATAGAGCTATTTTAGATTATTTTTAAAAGTCATTAACTAATTTTATGCTTAGTATATATATAAATATTTCATAATGTTGAACCAAACCAGAAAAAATAATTTTTAAATTATTTATTTTATAAAGAATGTCAGAATCTATGGTCCAATTGTTAAAAAAGCACTAGTATATTTTGATAAAATGAATTTTACAATTCAGGTTTAATAAACTAAATAAAATAATCTCCTATGTGGAAAAAATATTCCACTCATAAGAAAATATTAACTCTCTCTTTATCATATGCTTTTAATACAGAAGACACTCTATATATCGTTTGCTTTCTATGTATCGTTTGCAGGTGCAATTTTTTTTCTTAAGTTTTGTTTCTAGAAGTATTGTTTTGGCAACGCAAAGTTCTTAAAATATATATAACATTAAGAGGGGTAAATTAAAATTCTCCGTTGAAGCATTTTGATAGGACGGCCATAACCTTGGTTGCATAAATGCATAAATTTCGAATAGAAAACAAACGATGACAAATCAGAGTACATTCTCAAGTTCAGAATTTCTAAAAATAGCACGACAAAAGAGAAGGGCTTCTTGTGTGCGAGTTCATAAAGTGCTTCGATAAACCTATTCTCAAAAGTTTCCTGAAAGGAAGACGTTCCATTTATCAAAGATAAATTGCTGTCTGAAGATGCTTCTTAAACCCATCTGAATGAAACTCATCACTCTCCCCTCTGGAGTTATTGTATGCTGTGAAAGTGTGAGGTGGGAAAAATTAAAAGTTGCTTTCTCAGAGAAGGAACAAACTGATGTTTGGTAAACGCTTCATTTAATTTTCAATTTTGTAATATGTTTAAGCAAAAACTCATTTTAATCTTAAGTGTTTTTAGTTCGGTTTAATACGTCGTGGAGTCCGGAGATAAGACAACTGCAACAAATATTTATGTGGTTACCTAGCAGCAAAATAATTAATGCTACTCACACGACAGTCTTCAATAATTCTTTTCACTTGCTTAGATAAATTTAACATTTGTTACAGTTTTTTCATCATGAAACTGAAGTCATTCTTAATTAGTAGTTTATATTTTTTATATGTAATGCTATGAAGTTGAGAGAGTATGTTAGTTAAATTACAGAGTTTAAAGTCATTATTGAATTCCCTGCGAATGTAGATTACTTTTACTTCTTTTTTAGACAATGTTTTGAGCTAAAGTTTAAAAGATTACAATTAATCTAATTTGATTACATAACTTGCTTATTTTTTCTTTACAAAGACGACTATTCAGTTATAATTGTTCGAAAAAATTTCATTTACTTTTACTTTACAAAGATAATTATTTAGTTATAATTGTCTCTGTAAAGTAAAAATAGAAGACAGTTTTAATCTAGAGTTGCATAAATATTTTTCAATAAAATGTTTGCTTAACATTAGTTAGTTAAAAAAAAGTTAATTTTAAATTACATTTAATAATATGGTTTTGCCAAATTATATTTGATAACTATAGATATGATTTAAAAGTGTTTACCTAATTATAATATCCTATTTAGAAATAGATTGCTCCTATTAATAGATTATTCTTGTTTAAATATGCATATTTTTATATAATCTACTAATAAAATTATACATATGTATGCAGTTCACTTAAAAACTGAATTATATGCACACGTGCCTCTTTAAATAATTTTTAAATCAAACAAAAATGGTACATACTCTTACATTTAAACTAAATAGTTCTAATTTTGGTAAAGTACTGTAAAAATGATTAAAAGATTTTCACATAACAAATAAAAATTGTTTGGAGAATAAACGTACTTTTTCTTTCTTAAATATTTGAAAAAAATTGTGTTGAGATGTAAACAACTAAATATAAGCTGGTGTCAACATCAAACATTTTCCCTTTTTTAAACTATCGCTAAATTTTTAGCGATATATGACTAAATTTTCATGTTAAATTATGACAAATATATGACTAAAATTTTAAACTATCGGTTGTTTCGATAATTGTTCATAATCTATATATTCAAATTTCTATATAAAAATTTTTCACTGGAGAAATTTGAATTCACATTTACTTGAAAGAAGTTTCACGTGTTTTCTAAATTAACTTTCCTTTTTGTTTATTCATTCTCTGCACTCCTTATCGGAAAAAAGTATCCGTAGCATTATCCTGGACGTTAGCTCCTTCCAAACATAAAAGCAGCTATCTGGGCTCTAAACATAGATTTTTTGGTTCATTGATTCGAAAACAGATAACGTTTAGGACTTATTCCTTATCCTTGAGTTAAATGGTTCTCTCAGAAATACGATGACGTTTGTCAACAAAAGTGACAACTTACAATGATTAAAAGAAAAATTAGAAGTGATCCCTTCCATTTGATTATTTATGATGATTGTTAAGACCGAAATGAATGAAAATATTTTTATTTTTGCATTTAACTATAATTATTATTATGTAGAAAAGATAATTCCCCATGTAATTTTAATCGTTAAACATACCAAAAATCATTTGAAACACGTCATTGATAATCAAATATAAAGAAATTTTTGTTAGACGAAACGTTACTTTAATTATATAATTATTTTTCCAGGAGATTGTTAAAATAAAATTTGGTTCCTCAATTTACAAATTTACAACAAAATAATTAAAGAATTAATCTTTTTAGTTATTATAGAAAAGCGTCATGTTTGTAACTGAATTCAGCTAGTTAAATGTTTCATAATTGTATGACAATAATATTTTTTTATATAACAAAGTTCGCAAAATGTTTTATTTTTTATACGCCAGTTTATTTATTATTATCACTTTTTAAATACTTTTTAAATGCATCAAATGCAATAACTGAATTCAGCTAGTTAAATGTTTCATAATTGTATGACAATAATATTTTTTTATAAAGTTCGCAAAATGTTTTATTTTTTTATACGCCAGTTTATTTATTATTATCACTTTTTAAATACTTTTTAAATGCATCATTTTTAAATTTATTAAAAGAAAGAAAATTCAAAAATTTATCATTCCAAAATCAAATGACACTAAAAAACATGGTTCATCTCGAAAATGAAGGAAAATTTCTTGAACTTGTATTGGAAATTAAAAGATTGTTTGATTATTTTTCTCAGTGGTTGAAAGAGGATACTATAATTCTGATTAATAGTTAATTTAAAATTGAAATGTTGCTTGAAAATTACGTTAATCTGTAAACAAAAGTGATAATTGTATATTTTTAACTTCAAGAATATACGAAGTGAAAACAGTCGTGTATCAATAGGAATTAATAGTATGGCTATGATTTTTCAATGGTAAATAATATACTTGGTAAGTTTGATAAAATATTTATAACAGATTTTATCCAGAATACGATGTCAGTGATTTCATTCGAGAAATCTGAGAGATCACTTGTGTCAAAAGGCTGATGACATAAAAAGTCTCAGTCTGTTATATTTCATAGGAGTTACACAGCAAAATAATCTGCACTGTAGAACTCCTTCTAATATAATATAACTGTATGCACGAAATATCACATTTTCTATACCTTAATTGTATTATTCTGTGTGCTGAATAACATATTTGTAGCGAAATGTTGCACTGCTTTCAACAATAACAATAATTGCTTTTTCATTTATAATTCCGATTTGCTGGAAGAAAATCGAAATTCTGTGCTGAATTAAAAATTTGATCCAGAAACCATACAGGTAATTTTAAATTTGTGTTAAGATACTTCAACAAATGCATTTTATTTTTTTTATATTGTATGCAATAAATGAATAAATTATGTCTATCTGGGTAAGAAAAATGCATTTTGTCTATTAAACCTTAGAGTGGTTTTTCACCTGCCTTACTACAATATCTAATTTACAAAAAAGGAACTTTAGTCAAATTAATACATATTAATAATTTTATTTCTACAGGGTGTCATATGATACACCAATCTGCATTTGAATGTCTCAAACACTTTATTCAGTATGTAAAATTATAAATAAAATGAATTGCTTTCTGTTCAAATATATGACTAAAAGTAATATGGTCTTCTTAGAAATGGCGCCAAAGACTTCTCTCTCTCTCGTAACTCTACATTTTCACATAATTTCACTCAGAACAGGGCATATACGTATATATATATGTATATATATATATATATATATATATATATATATATATATATATATATATATATATATATATATATATATATATATATATATATATATATATATATATATATATATATACCTAGCTTATTATAAAAATGACGGTATTTTGGTGATACGGGGTATTAATTGTTAATTGAACTCTACTGCAAAAATGTTGGTGAAGTTTTTATAATAGAATTCAATTAAGAGAGATTTCTCCAAAAATATTCAAACGCTTGCAATTTGAATACCATTTCCGGAAGCAAATAGGTCCTTAAATATCATCAGCTGACTTGCATAACCTGATATAGGAACCTCAATGTTGTTATCATTTGGTCAAAAATAGTTATTTGAATTTTGTTTTTTGAGTATCATTATATAAAAGTGGATTTCTTTTTTTAGACCAATAAAACCATATTGTTTTACCCTCCTTCAATTTTAATTTATTTGTTTTTAAAATGTTTGGAAAGGAACTTTTGATTGATACTTTATTTACATGATTCTATTTTAAATATAAAAGTGTTTTAAAATTATTTTTAATTGTGTATTATGTATATTCTTCGATGGTGACATAAAGATCATTTAGTGCATATGCTGTACCTCATTCGAATAATATTACTATAGGAGACTGATAAAGCTGTATGATTATTTACTTAATCTATAAATATATCCATATGATATTTTGTAAATTAGTGATACATTTAAATAAATAAAATAGGCTTTCCAAATTTCAAAATTATAATTATCAACTGTGAACTTAAAAACATATCTATTGCAAAATTTATTTTATAAAAAAAAATTATAATTTAGTTGTACATTAATTATTATTGTTATAAACATGTTCATATATTTAAATCTAAAACTGAAAACTTGCCCACTTCAGAAAAAATAGAAAAAAAGACTACAAATAAATCAAATTAAAGTTTATGTTTCTAAAAAAGAAGCTCAACGATGTAATCTTATTTGAAATGTCGAGTGCGTGTGCGAATGAGAGAGATTTAGAATGAAAAACATATTCAAGTATAGAAGCATTCTACTTTTAGAAATATCAGACCTTCAAATGAATTGCTCAATGCGACTGAAAATAAGGATTTGTATTATTTGCCTACTCTCCGGTGCTTGACTCTTTTTTTCTTCAACATCTGGAGTACTATGAACTGATAATTAATTCAAGAAATACGTGATTCCGTAGTGGATTTTCAAAACAAATAGTCTTTATCAACTTCTACAGCACAGATAAGACTAATCTCATCCGCGTGCGGAGGCTGGAGCTTTCTGCGTCAGTTCTATCTGTAAACATTGTTGTTAATCCCTTCATAGTGGTTGGACAGATTGGGTAAACAGAGGTCGAGAGATGGCAATCCTGTTTTGGAGTAGAGTTTTATTTCGGGAAATTTTTTACAGAATGATAAGTGTACAATCCTACACAATATTTGAAATAGATACGTCGAGTTCTTTTTTTTTTTTTTAAGTATGTGGTTAGATTATATATATCCATTCAAACCAAAATTATCTATTTCAAAAATTCTTGGCATCATTAAAGAGTTGGCTTTGGCCTTGATGTAAAATTTATAATTTCCTGAATTTAAAATTTGGTGCAATTTAAAACGATCATGGTCTCTCAGAAAAATAGTCAATTTTAATTTAAATTTTAATAAAAACGAAGCTTCTAGAAAACCAAAGAAAGTATAAGATAGTTCAGAGAAAAGTTTAATTATTTTTAGTTAAACAGTTTAACGATGGAGAAAGAATCAGTGAGTGTTATTATCATAAATATGTTGACATACGTTCATAGTGGCTGGGACATAGAATCAATATCGTACCCATATTTTCTTTTTAAATTAAATAAATATATATTTGAAGAAGTCTTTTTGTGTGAAATATCAAAAGAGCACAAGAACTGTTTCATTAATCTTTACACTGGATGTCAAAAAGAAATTCATAGTTTTTTACAGTGCAAAGAAACTAACAGACTTTTATTTATTCAGATATACATTTTTATTATTTTTTTATTTATTATAATTTGTGTTAAGATTTACACTTTTTTAAATTTAATAACACTTTTTAACCTAGTTTTAAATATTTACTGATTTTGAAATTCCTTTACATTTTTAATTTTTTTGACGTTACCGTCAACTCTACGTACATTTAACAATTTAAGTTCAATATATATTGCTTGTGATTTTTTCCTTAAATCTAAATTATTGGCTTAAGTATCAAGTCAAATATTAGTCAATTATTTTTTATTCAAAAATGAATTGTTTGTAATGACATATTTACCACATTTAGAAGATTATTAAAATGAAATTTATGCAAATAATTAAAATTTAAAATAAACATGAATACAATGTTTTAAAAAGTTGATAGTTTAAAACATTCAAAAATAATAAGAAAGTAATAAATTTATATATATATATATATATATATATATATATATATATATATATATATATATATATATATATATATATATATATATATATAGATAGATAGATATATATATATATATATATATATATATAGATATAGATACAGATATAAAATAAAATTTAAGTTTAAATTTATTTATTATGACAATCAATTTTACTTCCTCTTATCTTTTATTAATAAAGTATTCTAAAATTCATTGTTAAAATCCTAGAATAATGAAATGAGGAATTTTTATGTATAATCTAATTAATGGTAACTAATAAAAACTATCACAAATAATTTTCATAATAAAATATTTTAATGCTCTTACCTGTAGATGCAATTTATACATTAAAAGATAAAAATCCTAATTTTTTCACTCTAAATAAATTTGTGTGTCTATTCCTGAAAGTTTAATATTTTACAAATTTTTGATTCTTTGAAAAAGGCTGAAACGAAGCTTATAATAAATCTTTTATTTTCTTTCGATAGTAAAAAAGAATGTTCTTTATTTTCAACGTAATATATATAAATTCAGATGATTGTTTTTTGAAAAGGAATAATTTACACTTTTTTAAATTTAATTAAGTGTAAATTAATTAAATTTTAAAAGTGCAAATTATTCTATTCATCTAATTTTATTTAAAATATCATGAATTTTTAAAAAGAAATTTTATCTTTAATATTCTTGTTCCATTATTAACAACAACTAAACTATTTTAATGAAAATTTAATTCCTTGTACAACATAATACCGGAAAATTTCAGTTAGTGAAAATAATTTTAATAACTCTCAAAAGTTAATTGGATGTTTTAAAATATCAAGTACTTTTAATATTATTCTCTCTACCCATTTGAAACATGATTGTCACATAATTAATCTTCACTGAAATTAATTAAGAAATACACCACAATCACTTGTTCTTGAAAACAAGCCGATAATTTAGATGATAAATGATATCAATAAGGCAGTACATTAATTGTTAGCGTGATCCGATACGCTTATGTTTAACTTTCCACGTAAAGTATATTTCACATGCTAATTAATTAAAAATTTAAGAATTAATTTCCTTTGCTATCATGAGTGATTACAGATTCTTTCCCTATGAAATAAAAATTAAATGGCACTTGCTGCTTATTGAAAATATGTCAACGAAGTTTAATAAAATTTTCAGTATAAAAGATAATTTGTGATATCGATGACTATGCAAATTATTTTTAAAAATATTTACTATATTCTTTATCAAATCAGTACTTTTAATTATTATATAACTTCAACTCGTCTTAAGTGAGCTTCTTAACAGTTATGTTTTTGCGTTATAATTCTTGTAACAATTTTTCCTTATAAACAATAAAGCTTCTTAATATTGACAACCACCTCGTAAGTTTAAATCGTAGTCATATGCCGAAGTCAACACCTGAGTTCGAATCATTTTTTCCCTCCCACGCCATACCAACTGAGTTAATCATTCTTGACATTAATTAATTTTGGCTGTTGAAAATTACAATAATGATTACTGGAAAAGCACATTAGGAACATTTAGTATATTTTTTTTCTAACTTTTAGATACAAGTGAATATTTTTATTGTAAAGTAAATTCTAAGCTCTATTCTAGAATACCTGTATCTCCCATTGAAAAAAAATTATATCGAATAGTAAAACTAATAATTCAAATACATGTGATATGCGTGCTCGTTAAATCTGGGCAATCGAAAGTCCTGTGGTCGATCGTTGAGCAGTTACTATGGATGAAACGGTCTGGAGAAAATCTCCCACCTCTAAATCAATTTCAAAATTTAGGGAGGGAATACTCTGGTGGTGCCATCTATCGGAGGAGTTTAGAGCAAAGTCGTACTTTCACTTTCGTGGTGCTCTGGTTAAAGAAAAGACGCACAGCAGACGGTATAGTGAACTTGGTGAGCTTATCCAAGTATCATAAGTAACAACAACTAATAAATCAATAATAAACTGATATATTCTTCTAGATAGTTCCAACATGAGTCTAGGTACAAATCGCTTAAGGGTGAGCATTCAACTTCTTCAAGGGTAAACATGAAAGAAGATGACTCTCAACTACATCCAACGATAAAATAGAATGTGTGGGAGTAACTTTCTTTCATGTTCTCCCATTAACTACGAATTTAGGCACTTCTGTTATTTAACTAATTCTTAGCTAATTTTGTATTTAATGGTTCTTTCTTAAAAACTGAATAAAGAGAAGTTTTTTAAATGTTTTAAACTAACGCACTCCATTTTTATTGCTTTGTTCCAAAAGTCCATTAACATTAGAACTAAAATATATTCTCTTTACCGAAAAATGTTTTTATTTAATATATATTTTCCATTTGATATAAGCAAAAGGCATTGAATAGAAAAGTTAGTTTTATTTAATTATTGACATTGAGATAGTAATCGATTTAACGAAAGGAAAACTGATAAAACATCGTGAAACATGAATTTAAACACACACTTAAGGAATATTTTTTTAATAATTGCAGGGATTTAGGTGACCAACCCTCCGAAAAAACAAGGCCGGATAATGCTATTCATTTGTTGTTACCTAGCGGGCACTTGTGAACCAAGTCACGGTGGCGAGTAGCTTTACACACGCCATACTACCACAAACCCGTTTATAGGGTGGGCCAAATTCATACATCATCACAGGAGAAAGAAAAAAGAAACTCAGAGAGAAAGTGACATCCATGCCTGAATCGGGATTCGAACCCGGGACCCACAGCTCAGGATACAGGAACGCAAACCACTCAGCCGTCGACCGGCACATGAGGATTATAGAATATATCATTTTAATTATAATAAATTTTGTCTCAAATTTAAAAGTTATTGTCCGTACAGTAAAGTAATTTTTATTTTATATTCATCTAAATTACACTAAGCATTTTATGACAACGAATTTGCAATATGAATAATAAGAATGCATTATGAAACATATTTATAATGTTTTATTGTAATATTTAATTTCTTTATTTATAATATTTAATTATGAAAATATTAAGTTATTTGTATAATACTTCTGTATTATACAAAACTCTTTATTTTTAAAAATAACTTTATGCATAATTTATAAAGGAAATGTTAATTTCTAAATCAAATTTTCCATTATTAAATTGATTATCATTATAACTATTCATTTTGGGAAATAATTTCCTCACCATAAATTTTATAAATTACACATCAGTAATAGTTTCACTTGCACTTGATTAAATTTTCAGAAAATATAATTTCTTCGATAAATAAATAAAAAACATATTCAAAATCTAATTTTATCAACTAATGAGTTTATAAAACTTGTCACAATTTTGAAGCAAACTCAATTTTTCTTTTCATTATAACGAAAGGAAAATATGTTTTTAATTACATGATTTAAAAAAGAGAATATTTCATCAAAGTTATTTATTCGTAATGATATTGTAATAATATAGTAAATATAAATAAATAATGTGTTATTATAAATAACAGTAAGTAAATAATATACTTTTATTTAAAAATTACAGCCTTGTTATTAATTTTGTATGCACATATATAATCAAGTGGAAGATGAGAAAGTTTTATTGCCACATTCGTGAAAACACTTTATCATCCAATGTCAAATTAATCATTCATCAATTTTCCTTTTAAAGAATAATTGTTGACATTTTCAAATAACTGAAAAAAATCACTTCATTCTTCTTATGGTACCCTCTGACTTATTCAATGAAAATAATTGCAAGCAATGAATCAAACTATTTTACATTAGATTGAATTTTATATGCACGGAACACTGATTTTGTTTATTCGACAAAAGAAAAGTAATTAATCTTTTTCGAGAACTTTAAGAACAAGGCATCTGAAAAGTTATTCTGCATTGACATAAAAATAAGGAATAACTTCGAAAAAATATTGAATAATTTCAAAAGTTTAATACCTAAATCAGAAACTTTATCTAACTTAGTTCAATAATATTGCCGACATGAGCCATTACTCGACGAGAAGAGTAATAATAATTCTATTTGTTAGCTTTTAATTTGACGAATTTAGAAAAAACATTTTGTAGAAAGCAACATTCCCTTACTCTTCTTAGATTCCCTTACCCTTACTCTTTTATAGAGAATATTGTTTACATAAAGTTTATTCCGAGTTAAGGGTTATCTTATTGGAGCAAATGGCATAGAAAATTTTATAACTTGGATGGAATTATGTTAATTAAACTTTGTTGTTCATTTATCTTTTTCTTTGCTCCAATTCTTTGCTCATTAATCCTTCAGAGAAAGCATTCCTTTCGTAATACTGTATTGAATAAAATATAAGTATGATATTTGCTAGTGTGATACTTGTTATTCATATTTATTTTAAATTAAGCTTAACTAACCATCATGCTATTTTCTCTATAAATGATACCCGAATTTAGAAGTTTACGCAAAATCGTTGTTCTTAATTTCAACATATATCTCCCAATTCTTCTTCTTCAGGCTGTTATTATGATACAAAGTTGTTATCATTACGTAAGAAAGATAAAAGTCTGCATGAGTTCAAATCAAAAATGAAGTTTCATTATAATAATTAGTGTAAGTTTTAAAATTTCCTTGTTGTAAATACTCACTCCTGTATAGCAAACACCATAAATGAGACTTCAATTTCCAACAAATCTTAGCTCAAATATCTAACTAAATACAATGAAATTCAAATAATAAAAATTTGATGTTGAATAAATATTTCGATAAATTTTTTTCCGATAAAATAAATCCTATAAAACATACTTTAACAATCCTATAGAACATACAATCATCTTAAATATAATGATAAAAAAATTTACTCTCCGCATATAAATACTTATATTTCTTTAATATTATAAGTTTTTAATTCATTATTAATTAATGATTTTTTTATCATTAATAAAATTAATGATTTGTAGATCAAATGTTTATATTCATCTGATTGCTAATATTAAATATGCACTTGTGTGAATTTTTAAATTCACATATGTGCATTTATACATGCGTATGTTGTCTTATACATCACTTTATAAAATTTGCCTTAAATTTTTTTATACTAAACAAGTTTAAGTTTTTACTTTCCTGTATATTTTTCGACAATAAAGCAAATTAGATAACAAAATTGTCAAATTAATTTTATGAATAAAATATCCTTGTTAAAGTTATGTTCAATGTTAAAGCTATAATAGTAAGATATAATTCATTAATTAGTGATATTTCAGTACATTTTATGTAATATTTCTGTGATGATTGTATCAAACTTTTATACCATAGTCTTCAAATTGCCTATGCATCACACGATTTGACTATGTTTTCTGCAAATTTATTTCAAACTTACATAACTATTAAATTATCTTCTAAACAAAAATAAAATACATGCTAAGCAGACAGAGGAAGAATTCCCCTAAATTCCTCCCTCTAGATAAAATTATAATTAAGCATCTATTTCGAATCAATTACATACGATTACCCCAGCGGGAAAGTTTAAAAATACTGATCAGCCAAAAACTTGACTAGATTGTGCGGAAAGAATTAGCAGTTGAAACTGCATCTGCTGAAAACTGTTCTTTGAAATGTGCTCTTCAATTCTGTAACACAAAGTCTGATGGTTTTCAGATAAAGGCAATAACTGCAGCTCTTTCTGGAATCGTTAAGAAAGTGCTAATCACCAACTATATTATCGGTTGTCCCAGATGGACAGAGTAGAGAAATTTAATTTCCTCTCTCTCCGAGCATTTTACCGGTAGTGAACTTTGCCCAGGTTATTACAGAGGCTTGAATCTCACGAATTGAGTGTCAAAGCACTTTGAATAGTTAACCATTACACGCTTGTACAGCATTAGCATCAGCAACTGTGTAAATGATTTCTAAGCATTTAAGATAATTGGAAACAATGAATTAATATGAATAAGTTCAGTTATAGATTAAGACGGTTCAAAATATATAAATGTGTGAAATTATTTTAAACTGAAATTTGAGAATAAATTAGATTTTATTTAACTTCATGTGCAAAGAAAAAGTATTAATTAAAGTTAACTATATTTATTGAAGAATTAAAAATAATTTTTTTCTATTTTAAGCTTTAAATATTTTATATGCAATATTTGTTAACAGTTGTCTCTAATTAAATTTGAAGTAATTTTGTTAGATATGTAATCGAGTGTGCATAATATATAATAATCATATGATAAAAGTATTTCTCATTTATATGAAATGTCTCGTTTTGAAAAACGTTTTATATACTAAATTCTTTCCAGTTTGCCACTCAAAGGCTATTCAATGTATATTTCTAAAAATGCTTTAGCTTCATTGACAGTCTTAGCATTAATATGAAAAATAACCGACTAATTTAAAAATGTCTTTAAAAATGAGCAAATATAAATGTAATCAAATATTTTATAATTTTTATTAAAAATATTAGACTAATTGTTGTTATGATTAAATTTTAACAAAGTACAATACTTTGTAATACTCTTTAATTTATATTGAAAAACTATAATTAATTTCAAAATATCATTTTATTGTACAAAATTAGAAGAAAAATTCAAATAGATTTTCTCTTTAGCCTAAAAGTTTACAAATTTTATGTTATTTAAATGCTATAATGATTACTCTAAATATATATGAAGTTGTATACATCATTGTATAATAAAACTTAGCACAAAATTATAAATTAAATATACATTTCTTATTTAGAGCTCAAGAAATGAAATTATTTGCAGGAATCACGTTAAGATATGCCCTGTTGGCAGTTAAACCTGTATGTGCTGTGCTGTAAAGGTGGATTCAGTCCTCATCTACCGACAGACGTTTCTAATTGTTTGCTTCACTCTACTTCAAGTCATAAATCCTGTTAAACTTACTGTCATGGAAACAGTGTCCGTAAAGTAACAAACAAATCCCTTTGAAATATCTTTCATTTATGTTTTCTACGGACCGCGATAGCCTAGTGGTTATGGCATCAGCCTTCCGTCCGGAAGAGTGGGATTCAATTCCCAAGGACCCACCGAGTACATGCTATATACGTGCTCTTTAAATCTGTGGAATTGAAATTCCTGTGGTCAGTCGTTCAGCAGTTAGCATGGGTACAATGGTCTGGAAAAAATTTCCTCACTCTTCAGATCAATGTCAAAATTGAGGGAGTGGATCCTCTGGTGGTGCCATCTATCGGAAGAGTTAAGAGCAAAACGTCATACTTTCACCATTATGGTGCTCTGGTTAAGCGAAAGACTCAATCTAATTGACTTAAATTCACATAGCCAAACGGCATGGTGAGCTTGGCTTGTTCAAGTGTAATAAGCAACAACAACGTGTTTTTTTTATTTATAAGTGAATATAGGTTTTTAAAATATTATGTATTAATTTTTAATTCTAATGTAGTCATTCAAATATCAATTTTGCACTCAAAGGCTAATTAAATCAACGCCTACAACTTAAAGTTCTTTCAAACCATTACCTCAATGCTTATGATGGGAATCGATCTGCTGAACCGAAGATCGGTGCAACAACCTTACACCTGCGAGTTCAGCAAAGCTATATTTGGAAATTTTTCTTTCTACGTAAAAAGCACGAGATTTTAGTGCAAATTATTTGTATGCATATGTATTCTTTCATAAGTTTTAGTCTTTTATATATTATTTAAAAGACGATATTCATGATCGTCAAAAATTCTTCGCAACAGCTCAAAAAATATAAACAAAAAGTAGAAGGTATTCCAGAACTAAATAATCAAAAAACTCGTATATTACTCGGCAATAAAAAGTATTAAGTAAACAACTAAACCTTCAGTTTTCAATTTCCTCTGCTACGTGTTGACATTGTTATTGGAGTAACAATTAAGTTTTCTTCTCAGTTGCCATTCTATTCATAAACTATTTACAGCCTGTATTAAATTCCGTAACATTTTTTTCCAATTATCCCAGTATAGCTCTGCCTCAGTTACTTAGCTCAGTTACAGATCATACTTACAAATTTCCTTCAATGTCAATTTAAATTCAGTTATGTTGGCATTTTAAAATTTTTCACTTAGGAATACTTTTTCTGAAAAAGATAATTTGCTTTCGCAATTATAAACTCCTTGATTTTAATTTCTATCACTTATGAATGACTGTCATTAAGAATGAAATAGATTTTATGTTTATATTTTTTATTTAAATTTTGCAACATGAAAATATTAATTATATCTTAAATTTAAAGGAAATGAATAAAATAATAAAAAAATTCCCGCTTTTAATATATAATACTGTAATTTGCTTCGATATTCTTGTAAATTCGTACATTGTTGGTTGTAAACATTCAAATTAATATGGATACTACATTACAGGAAAATTTTAAATTGTATATATTTTTACACTAACATCTAAACACAGAGAATGGATTTCGTTAAAAATTATTCACTTATTCCTAATAACAGATTTTTAATATAGCGTAAATATTTTTAAAGTATCTGTAATCCGCACCATCACATGCTCTTGTGTAATTTATATTCAACTTTTCTCTAAATTTTATTTAACCAAGGCACCAATTTTATCTAAAAGTTTCGCGATGAATATACGTAGGTATATCTTCTACAATACGTATGAACAGGAAATGCTTGACTAAATACCTATTTCTGTGTTAATAATCTTTAAATTTTTACAAATTATAACTTTAATTAATAAATTTATATCAAGAAATTTCATAATTTGGAAGGGACTTTTGATAGCGTGAAGGGAATAAAAATAAAAGTTGAAGGCTGTCCAAAACCTTTTACTTATTTTCCTCAGAACGCCTTTTTCAATGACTTTACATAGACAGTCAAATATTTTCCCATGTCTAAAAGGTAGAAAATCGGAAATTAACCAACTTCCCACAGTGACAAATATGCATGCAGAAATTAAAAGCACTAAAAGCATAACGCATTGCTTAATAAAGGCTGAATTCGAATATGGAAGCTTCCATAAATAAACGCGTGTTCCTACTACTAGATTATGGGAAGTCTCTACCAACAGATAAGCTTTTGTTATAATGTAAAACCAATAATACAGAGAAAAAATACTAAGTCAACGCTGTACTAACTTCTAAAATTAAACCAGGTGAATACAATTACCAGTATAGTATCTCTTACAAGTTAGTTATAACATTGAGATGATTTAACACTGCATAGCATTTGTAAAATTTTGTAATTGCTTAAATATAAAAATTCACAACCATTTAAAAAAATTATGTATTTGATAGAGATTTCATGAAATGTTTTTCATTGTTAGCAAATGTTTTTGAAATTATTTCTTTATTGCCAATTATTCTGAAGTTTTTTTCTTTCTAATGGTGGGTACTAACAAGCCACAACAAGGCAAGAGAGTGCTACTCATTTATCGTTACCCGGTAGGTACCTGTGAACCAAGCCATTGAGACGAATAGCATTACCCACGTCATACCACCACAAACCCTTCTATAGAGTGAACCTCATTCATTCATCATGTAGGAGAAAGGGCAGAGAAACACAGAGAGGGAAAAAAGAAGGAAACATCCATATTCAAACCGGGTTTTGAATCCAGAACTAACAGATTAGGATCAGGAAAGCTAAAGACACAGTGATTTGTCGTCCGATTGTTCTAAAGTTTGTTGACTGAGCTGGCCAAAAAACCAAAGTAGACTTTTTTCAATGAATTGGACACGATGCAAGAATATTAATATGGTTTATTAATTCATTCAAGAAGGAAATTATATAATATACAAGATGGAAGTATATATAATTATACATTATAAAGAATTCTTCTCTTTTCTATTTATATATATATAATTACTAACTTATAAGAAGTCCTCTTCAATAAATGGAAATTTTAGCTTCCTTCCATGTTTGAATATTAGTTTTGAAAACGTTTTTTAATATTATTATACACTTAAATCATCTGAAACTTATAAAAATCAAATTATTTACGCCTTAAAATCCCTTGAAGTTCATGGGTTACAAAGTACACTGCCGGCCACCGTAAATGCAACACCATGAAGGAATCTTGCAAATAACATGAAATTTACCACATGCATTAGTGGAGGTGAGATATGCAAATGATTCGAATTTTAGCCACTTCAAAGCGCTATTTAAGACTTGGAGATTTCGACGATTTCAAGCTTAACAATTGTTTTTCTTCAGGTTTATTTTTTTAAAAAATGATCAATTATGACTTGTAGAAACAGCGACCATTTTCATATCAAGTATTCGAATTTGAAATAGGAAGGATAGTGACCTATCAATATCGTGAAGTATCTTTCAGGTAAATTGGTAGTCGTGTTGGAAGAAACGATAATTATGCAGATATGTGGTCTTTGGATGCAAGAGGATACGACGGACCGACATGTTCTATCGCATCCAACTCATTGCACCACTTCATGAGATGACAAGTAAATTGTGCGCATAGCAATGACGTATCGCTCGGCCACATCACAAACCATAGCACAGCACATTCAGTCTGCAACGCATCATCCTGTGTCTGCGCGTACCATTCGACGCCGTTTACAGCAGAGTGGTCAGTCCGCAAGATGTGCATTGCTTCGTCTACCCAGAAACAACAGACGTCTCCGCCGCCAATGGTGCGATAAATAAAGGATGTGGACGTCAGAATGGAACGAAAGTGTTTTTACTGACGAGTCACGCTTCTGTCTGTAACACCACGATGATCGCATTCGAGTCAGAAGACACCGAAGAGAGAGGATGCAGAATAGCTGCGTTGTGCACCGCCACGCTGATTCTGCGATAGGTATAATGGTATGGGACGGTATTGGATATCACTCTCGTACTCCTCAAGTAAGCATTGCCAATACTTAAACAGTCTACATCTCCGAGGTGTTGGAACCAGTTGTTCTTCCTTACCTTCAGGGCTTGTCTACAGCCTATTTCAACAGGATAATGCACGACCATACGTGGCACGCATTGAACAAGGGTTCTTCGTCAATCATCAAATTGAATTGCTTCCCTGGCTGGCTTGCTCTCCAGATCTTTCACCGAGAGAAAACTTGTGTTCTATTGTTATTCAATGATTGACCCAGATTACATCCCCAGCTGCCACGCTAGATCAACTTTGGCTACGTGTGGAAGCTGCTTGTTATGCTGTACCCCAAAAACACATTCAAAGTCTCTTTGAATCAATGCCTAGGCGTGTGTCAGCAGTGATCTCCAACAATGGCAGCTACTCTGGCTAATGATTTTTGCAGAAATCACTGTTCACAGAAAGTTATAAGTTTAATCATTTGATATTTGGTCAACATGTTATCTATAAAATAAATTTTGTTATGATATTTGTCTTTCTTAGTGTAATAATTTGAGTGACCAGCAGTGTATAACATATTTCAACTATAAACATAATATAAAAGATGTTGATTTAGATTTCACTACTTTTTTCATGAAATATTACTAAGTTTTTTTAAGGAATTAATTATGCACAGCTAAAATATAACTTTAATTAAATTTTCCTTTTTAATAAAAATTGAATTTTAACTATATTTCCATTTCCTTATAATTAGAATTTTTTAAAGTCAAATTAATTTGCCAGTTTATTTAATGAAAGATTCAAATGAACAATCAATTGCTCTAAGATCACAATTTTGAATTTTTTTCAGTGCTTTTGTAAGTAGTTTTATTAAATATGTAAATAGCGATGAAAATTTAATTGCCAATTTTTTTGAAAATTTCATAACATAATTATTTATAAGTCAATGCTTTAAAAGTTAAAATTAAATTCAAAACTTTTGAGCTGGGGTTTGGATATACCTGCTATATTAAATTTAATTATCTTAAATAAATATTTAGATTAGTTTAAATAGTAAAAGTTTTCTTTCATTTTTTACCATATAATGGTTGAAATGAAAAACTATAATTTGAAAAGTACTATTAACTAAGCAGTCACAATTTTTTCGGAAAAATGGATAATTTATTAAATAAATATTTGTCTTTATAAATCAATTACCTTTTTTCTATAACATGAAAAACATTTAAAAAATTTAACCTATTCTAAGTATAAATTTTTATTAATTTCAAAACCTAGTGTACTAAATGCATAAAAATGCCTTACTATTTATAAATGAAGGTTTCACTATAGCTTACCCTGGCACAATACATTTTCATTACTAATCATGCAAATTTTTTACAAAACATTTAATGGAAAAATGTAAGAAATTCAAATTAAGTTAATAAAAATGAAATAGATTTTTTAAAAGAAAATTAGCTAATTAGAAATCTATAAAACATAAAATTACAGGAAAATTAAATGATATTCATATAATAAACATATTTATACAAGATATACATGAATACTTTTGCTGATGATCATTTAAAAGTACAAATGATTTTACTTTTTATTAAATACTATAGTCTAAACCTGAAATACTTTTACCATTTAAGGATGAAGACAAGATTATTTTAATATGTATTTAAAAGAAAATAAAATTTTGTAAGGAATCGAACTAATTAAAATTATTAACGTGAAATACTTTATATATATTATTGAAGTATAAATCGAATTCTGGCAACTTTATCAACATAATCCTTTCGCAATAGCATTCGAAAAATTTGGATGATTGGTTTGTTTCTTGCTCCATATTCACTTTATGCACACGTAGGCAAATCCGAAGCGGTCTTCAGTTTTAACAAACATCAACAGTTAAGTAGCAATCGAATATGTGATCTGTTCGTTTCGATTATCTTCGTTGATATTTTAGTAGAAGCACATTATATTCAATAAACTAAAATCAATGCATCAAAGTATTCAAAATTTTGCATATTTCATGGAATTTATGCTATTTAATATCAGATGTTAGAAATAATAATTGGGAATATATTGATTTTTATTCAAATAAACTTTGAAACCTACGATATGATGTTACAAAGTTACGAATATCATTGAGAAAAATTTTTAAAAATGACCCTTAAATATGCTTTTCAATAACCATGCAATATTTAAGTTTTATTTGAATAATTCTAAGAAAATTAAAAATGAGATTATTAGCAATTCATTATTTCTATAAGCCTTTATACAAAGTACTGAAAATATTTTTTACTCTACTAAATATTAAGAAAGGAATTATTTTACATTTTACCGTATGTATAAGTAATATAATTTTTGTAATATATATATATATATATATATAAGTAATATATATATATATATATATATATATATATATATATATATATATATATATATATATATATATATATATATATATATATATATATATATATATATAAAGAAATTTTACAATTATTTTTTAAAAATTAAATTATTACATCTTTTGCTTTATTAAATCAAATAGCTACTTTGAAATAACTTAAAAAGCGTGAGTCATTTTTCTCTTAAATATATTTTATAATTTCTGGTATTTTACTACTTATACATTTCTTTTAAATTGCATGGTTTACCTCATCTGTGAGCAGAATTGAAGTTTGTTGATTATTTTTAATTTCAATTTTTTATCTAACATTTATATGACATATTATGAAATTTCATGTCATACGTTATTAGTGTGCAATCTCTAAACATTTGATAAATTGAATCATTTTTATTAACATTAAAATAAAAAATTTTTGATTATAAATTATATTGTATAATTTCATATCAAATATGCCAAGTCAAATGAATGAAATTATTTTTCTCGTAATTGCTTTAACTATATTAAGCTTCATTTGCTTAAATCATTATACAAATAACAGAAAAAGGAAAAATTTATATTTTAAGAGTTTTATTTTATATCACTATAGCATAAATAGATTTATTTTATTAGTTTCACTAAAAATTAATTTCAATTTAAAGAGAATGACGTTGCGACAATCCAACTTTGAAAAGAATGCGTAAGAAGAATGAATTTTTTATGACAGGTTTATTGCCTCTTTATAAATTTTCTTACTGCATATTTTTAGTTAATAAAAATTGAAAAAAGCAATCAAATTAAGTACTTTTAACTAAATGATAATATATATTCAGCGAAAGATTAATTAAACTATGGAAAACACTCAGTATAAAATGTTTTATTAATTTATTCTATAGTGAATTATGATTCAACTGATGAATTTTCATAAAAAATCTGAATTTAATTAAATTACTATTCTTTCATATTTTCCAAATTTAGAAATGATATTTAATTTAACCAATTTTGAAAGCTAAACTATAAATTGTATACATACAATAGTCCTATTTTTAACAATAGTTAAACATTTATTAAGAGTTTAACATTTCTCCTTTACCTCATTATATATTAAACATTTATTAACTAACCTTCGAAAGCTAATAACTATTTTAAATTTTTTAATTTCTTTTCAAAAATATTTTTATTATTATATAGTTAAAAAATATAATCATAAATATTAATATTCATAAATTTTAAATGAGTTTTGCTCATTAAAATAAAAGTTGATTAATTGCATTAATATTTTAAGTAAATACTGTTAAATTATTTCCTCTTTTTTGATTAAAGTAGCCTTAATTAGATCTGTTTAAAATTTCCCTAATTTAATTAAGATATGATGAACTTAAACGATGCTTAGGGATTACTATATTAAAAATTTAAATCACTTGGAATGAAAATATGTGGGTGTAACAATGTTACTCGAAGTCTTAGGAAAAATTAAGTGAAATGCTTAAGCTTAGTTTATAGAACTTTTTCATTTAAAAATAAAACAAAAATCAAATTAAAAGAAAACAAAATGGCATTTTCTCATTTCTTAAGAAATTCGGTGGCATTGTCGATGATATCAACTATAAAAATTAAGAAAAGATATGCATAAAAAACTCACAGATTAACTAACAAAAATAATGTGCTTAGAGGGGCATTAATTAAATACAAATATTCGGACAAATCCTGATTTTTACCATATTTCGAAACTAAAAAATTCTAAAAAATCGCCTTACATAACATTTAGGAATAGAATTTAGCAGATAATAATTTTAATGAATGAATTTGTACATAAACAGAAAAAGGGGATGAGCACAATTATGATTGCATTAGATGTAGTTCTAGTCCAGATTAAAATGAATATATAGATAGGGGTTGTAGAATGCTTTATAGTTAGAGGATGAAATTTAAAGGTGGTAACTTATGTGCAACATGATTAAAAGCAGATTCTTTATAAAGAAGTTCAAGCGATTTCATTTTATTAAGAATCCACTAGAATTCGAACGAAATTTCTAGTGAAAAAATCTCAATTGAGTTTTAATTTAAAAGGACGAAAATATTGTCAACCGAAATTTCTGGCCTAGTCTGCAGTTTCATTGAAAAGGATAGTTTGTGAATCATTGATTTCCAAGTCGGATTTTTCGAAGAATAATACTTGAAAGAAATCTTAGAAAGAGTGTCTTCAAAGATTCCCTCTCACAAATGTAGAAATAAGCTTCGGTATTTTAGTCGATCTTGACTACAATTCTATGTTGTGAGGTTACCTAGTCATGTCTAAATTAGAAAAATTGAATGAGTGTGCAACACTATGTAATTACCTAACATGAAGTTGCATAGTATAAAATTTTAGATACTTGTATACTTTTGGAACAGATTAAACTTCTCAAAACTGTAACCCTAAAATTACGAAAAAAATACCACTCCTTTTTAGGACTTGGTTGGTTAGGGTGTCGTTCTCATTATAGAAAAGTAATGAGTTCGAATTCCAGCTGATCGAAAATCTGTCGTGTTTGCTAAAAGCGGATGGGGCATGTTAAAACTGGGAGTGGTCGCAATATCGTCCAAGTGAAATGATACCTCTGGGGTGGCAGGCCAAGTATTGGGGGTTCCCTGTTTGGTCCTGCTTCAAAATCACGAAGACTCTACTTGGCTGTTTCTATCTAACTGGTACAGTCCAACTCAAGGACTAGGTACAAGTA